>NQII01003241.1:73297-130588 GCA_002778355.1 Clitarchus hookeri | reverse complement strand
GCCCCTAGCTTACTCTCGTCAGCTATTTCTTCTCGGTGCGTTTCCATATTGTCCTGTGGTTAGCTAAGGGGGGAGGGGGGTGTTCTCGGCACCAATATCCAGCTCGTCAGCTATTTATTCCGTGGTGCGTATTTTCTGAGTTTAGGCGAAATACACATGATTATTTGGTGATATCGCGTGAAACCTCTGCGCTCCACAGATCTCACGGCAGGTGAGTGGCCTAGGGTGGTGAAGGGGGGTGGCAGGAAGGCCTACGCAGCAGGACGCACAGCAAAACACGTGTAACTGTGGTCCGTTCTTGCTGTTCACCTGCTTCGTGACACGTGTCTCTACCATAGTTATGTGGGGGTGGGGTGGTTGTGGGCCAGCCTCGCTCTACTATCTCTAAACCGTCACATGACAAGGTCTTATATGATTTTCTCGAAATACGATGCAAGGCTTTAGAGCTTAGTAAACGTAGCGTACTTCCAGTAGCATCAAACTCATTTTACAAAACACAATATACCCTTACAAGGCAGGTTTTTTTAAATGGGAATTTCCAAAAACGTAATGAATTTGTGTCTCAGAACAATATGTGTTTTAATTACTTGCAAGTAGGGCACATAGTAACACAATGTGCATCTGGTTCTCGTCGGAAATGTAGAAGGAAGCATAATCAATTATTACACAGAGAAACTAAATCTCCCCTGGTGGAAGATCATGAGAAAAGATCAGAAAAATCATGTGGCAGCGAAAGATATTTGAGTGAATTTGCAAGCGACAATCGAAGTAGCAGAGCTCATTATTGTTAGTTAGATGTGAAACTGTACACACACATTCTGCTACTTACTGCCACAGTGAGGGTGCGTGATAACACAGACATGTTACCAACTTGTAGAGCATTGTTGGACTCCTGTTCACGAGCATCACTTTGTCAGTGAGTTCTTACTTCAAAGACGGGCACTGAAGAAATTTCCTAATTGTGTACCACTACAATGAACAAGCACTGTTAAGGCAGAGGCAATATATAGTGCCACAGTCCAAATTCTCACTATGAGAGCAAATTACTCTGCAACTCTTGACTGTGCAATTTTGCCAAGAATATCGGGAATGTCCCTAGTATTTCTATGAGCTAACAGGAGTGAAATATTCCTGAAAACATAAAATTGGCAAATGCAAATTTCAATCAGCCAGGGCAAATATATATACTAATTGGAGCAGAGATATTTTTCCAATTATTTCTCCCTGAACAAACAGTAAACTAGGGTGGATAGTGTCAGGACCATACCTAACTTAAAGTACAATTCAAACAGCTTTTCTTATCTGGAATGATGATAGTTTGAAGCATCATATTCAAAGATTCTGAGAACTGGAAGAACTTCATCACACTCCACAATCAAAGGAAGAAAATTAATATGAAGATAATTTTATTCATACCACTACAAGGAATGCTACAGGAACATTTATAGTACACATACCATTCAAAGAAGATCCCAGAGAACTTCGTAACGCTTATGCAATGAATAAAATGTGGTTTAAAGTTCTTGAGTAATGTGTGTTGAAAAATCGAAGTTTACAGTCAGAGTACATACGTTTCTTGGAGGAGTATGAATCATTAAGACATATGAAGGTGGTTGATCGTTCAAAGAGTGATGCAAAATCAGTTTATTACTTATCCCACCATCCTGTGATAAAAGAGTCTAACACTACAACGAAGACCAGAGTTGCATTTTATGCTTCAACCAAAACTAGTCATGGGGAATCACTAAATGACATTCTCAAGTGTGGGCCGACAAAACAACAGGACCTATGTTCGATAACTCTATGGTTTCGTTCTCATAAGGTATGCTTCACTGCAGACATAGAGAAGATGTATCGTCAGAACAGAGTCTACCCAAAAGACTGTCGCCTTCAATTAATATTGTGGAGGAATTCACATGAAGAAGCTAAACAGGAATATTAATTGCAAACAGCGACATATGGTACTGCATGTGCCCCATTTTTAGCTACAAGATCAATGTATCAGCTTGTGCTGGAGGAGAAGAAACATTTCACTGTAGCATGTGAGGTGATTATTCGAGACTTCTGTGTTGTTGATTGTATGTCAGGTGCACATACAGCAAGCAAAGCCTTGATAATTCAGGAACAACTAATTAACTTACTAAGCAATGATAGATTTATTCTCCGATAATGGTGCTCTAGCCATCCATAGCTTCTTGAGGCAGTACCCCCTTAGTTTCGGGGAAGTCATCTGCCTATCCATTCGGATACCAAATATGTAAAGATATTATAACTTATTTGCGATACAGCATCTCATAAACTTCAGTTTGTCAGTAGATTTCTCCTTCCATCAGACTGTTCTGAGGTGCTGGTGTTTACTAACAGAATAGTTCTGTCCACAATGTCATTTTTATTTGATCCTTTGAGTTTTACTAGCCCCATTGTCATCTCAGGTAAAATTTTGCTAAAAGAATTGTGGCAGGTGAATCTTGGCTGAGATAAGAATCTCCTTTCAGAGCCCTTTCAAAAGTGGAAGGGTTTATATGAGCGACTGCCTCAAGAGTTAACCAAATATATATTGACAGGTATATTTTAAGTAATTAACTTATATTTGACCTCCACAAATGGCTTCACTTCCACAGCTAGAGTTGTGTGGAGCTATACTGTTATGATGACTACTCAAAAGGGTCCTTGCTGCTCTAAGTCTGACTTTCTCCCAAGTATGCTTGTGGACAGACTCAGTTTTGGTGCTAAAAAGGTTTTCAGCTACTCCTACCATATAGAAAATATTTGTAGCCAATCGAGTCACCGAAATTCAGGAAAGTTAATCAATTACTGATTGGAGACATGTGCCTTCAAAGGAAAATCCTGATATAATATTTAGAGGTATAAGTCCATGTGATACCTCAAGAAGCTCTCTTTGGTGGAATGGACCATCCTGATGGCAAAAAAACTCAACTTCATGGCCAGCAGCCAGTGCGAGCATGGACCAAGACAGTATACCAGAAGGGAAAATGGCAAAGATTGTTGTGTTTGCTACTTCTGTGCTAGACGAAATAATCTCGAGATACTCAACACCAATTAGGTGGAAAAGAGTAGTTGCCTACTGCATACATTTCACTTCGAATACCAGGAAACCCATAGAAGAATGGAAATTAGGGCTGTTGTCTGCACAGGAGCACAAAGATTCTCTCATCGTATCCATCAGAATTGCTGAAATGTCTGATTACTCTGCAGAGATGGAGATTTTGATAGCTACAAATGGTTGTGTCTCTAAGAGTAAACTAAAGTCATTAAAGAATTTTATATGCAACGACAAAATTATTTGTGTGGGTGGGTGACTTCAACATGTAGTCTTACAGATGGATTAGAAGCATCAAATTATGCTCCCACATAAACATCAGTTAACCAGACTTATTATTGAGGAAGAACATCGGAGTTTACTGCATGCTGGAAGTCAGTCATTGCTTTCCTCGCTGCGCCAACATTACTGAATAGTAAATAGCAAATACATCATTAGGCACACCATTCATAACTGTATAGTATGTCTCAGACTCTATGCTATGAGTACTCAACAACTTACAAGTCATGTTCCAATTGTCCAGGTAAATCCTGCCAACCTATTTGTTAATGCTGGAATTGACTATGCTAGGTAATTGTACATCAAATCGGGTTCTCGACGAACTAAAATGAAAGTAAAACGCTACATTGCAATATTTATTTGTCTAGCCACAAAGGCTGAACATCTTGAATTTGTGACTGACCTTAGCAGTCAAGCATTCATTGCAGCGCTCAAAAGATTCGTATTTCGGCGTGGACGAGTCAGTCTAATCTATTTTGATAATGACAGCAATTTAGTAAGTGCTAACAAGGATCTGCATGAAATGAAATTTCTCCTTGAAACCACAGATCACCAAGATGTACTAAATTCATTCACTTCAAAGGAGAGAATACAGTGACATGTTAATCCTCTTAGAACTACCCACTTCGGTGGGTTATGGTAAGTAGGGGTAAAGTCGTTTAAATATCATCTCAGACGAGTAATTGGTTCAGTATTTCTAACCTATGAAGAATTATTAATATCAACATTACAAATAGAAGCATGCTTTAATTCTCGACCTCTGAAACGTTAAGCAATGATCCAAATTATCTTTCCGTCCTAACACCTGGTCACTCCCTAATTGATAGGCCAATAACTGCTCTCCCTGAACGAGACCTTACCACATAAAGTCTTAGCTTGCTTTCCATCTGGCAACGAATCCAGCAGCAGTTATAACAATTTTAGGAGAGGTGGTCAGCTGACAACTAATATCAGTTATAACTGACGCTATTCCCCACCTGTGGCACACAGAGTGGTTCATAGGTCGGAGTTAATTCCTCCAGGCACAGACTATAAGGTTCCTTGAAGGTTGAGGGTGTATCAATGAGGTAGTCTTTTGGTGTTTCATTTTACGGGATGGATATATTGTCTCGAGTCTAAAAAAAACATACAGAAACACTTCCTAAGTGTGGTACTCTATTTTGGCTGACTCGGATTAACTGTGGGCGACATTGTTGTGGAGGGGGGCTTCTTTGGATAGCGACTTGATACTTAACTACTCTGCTGGTGGTGCTGGTATGTTGTCGGCTGTGAATGAGATACAGCGATGTGTGCGTCCTTTGAAAATGCCCGCTTTTGGTGCCGTCTCCCCTGGACTGCTGTTCTGGGTTCGTTCTGACGTCCGCTTCGCGATTTCTTGACGCAACTGCTTCTCTTGGCGCGGAAAATAAAATCAATTATACGTGTTTATAATAGGAAAATATTTATTATATTCCGTATTTTTATAATATCTGCAATGCAGTGTAGTCCCAACGTAACAAAATGTACCCATCACCTACTGTTATGCTCATAATATTGCCTCAACGCAGGAGGGGCAAAACATACGTTAATTAAAAATTTCGTTTGTTGAGTCTGCATATGCTCTTAGTATTATTGTTTTTCCCGCAACATAAAATTATATCTTTCAATTAGTGAAGCTATATTGGTTGTACAATGCTGGCCCAACACATGTTTCTATACTAAACGCTGACAGAATGTTTCCGAACAAGTAACCAACACGTCACCAACGAAATCACTTTTAAATAAGATGTTTGTGTGTTAAAAAACATTGCCGTAAAACAATTATTCGAACGTATAGTGTTATTTCATTAGAAATATAGCAGTTATCATTGTTGACAAAACATTTGCTACACAATGCTGGAACAACAAAAGTTTACATACCAAATGTCGAAATTATGTTTTCCAACAAGTACCATCCACATCACCAACGAAGTCGATTTTAAGTAAAACATGATTTGTGTGTCAAAAAAAAACTTTTAAACAAACCTAACAAATAATGGTTTATTTTACTAGAAATATAGTGATTACCATTGCTGGCACATTGTTCGTAACACAATGTAGGCCCAACAAAATTTTACATACACTATAAAAACAGTACGTTTTACAATAAGTAACCAACACATTACCAACTAAGCCAATGTTAAATAAAACATGGTTTGTGTTTGTAGCAAATCATACAAATTGTAATATTATTTCATTAGAGATAATGTGTGTACCATTGTTGGCGTAATGATTATTTTACAGTGTTGGCCGAACTTAACCATTCGTACCTATTACCAACCATTGTGTTCCCAACAGTGACATAACATATAACCAACTGAACATATTTAAAGAGATATATCTCAGTTCATGATGAACCTTCATATAATACTAAATACAAGAAAGTGGCTTTTTTCTTCATTCAAAAAGTTTTTTCCTCACTTTTACATAAATTGTTGGTTGCCCAACGTTGGCACAACAGAAAAATACACACATATTACCAACAGTATGTTTACCAACTTGTTACTGACCATCAACCAACCATTTGCCATAAAATATTATAACTGCGATAGGTTATGGCATTTTTTAATTAAGTGACATCAATGTCTTAACATATTCGTGGTAGCAGATTTTGTGGGTATTTTCGTTGGACCAATGTCGTATCAATGTATGTGCTCCAGTACAACATATAGCCAACCTTTCCAACCAAGTACCAAATTTGTGCCAACGTAGGTTGCTACTGGGTTCTTGGTGTTGTAATTTTATTTGCCATAAGTGTATTTCCGCCGTTACCTTATCAGGCGTCCAGACACGGCCATGATAAGTCATTAATATGAATCAGCGGGCGCATTCATTTATATAGTTTCATTCGTGATCAGGATGCCATCTTGCANGTGATAAGTCATTAATATGAATCAGCGGGCGCATTCATTTATATAGTTTCATTCGTGATCAGGATGCCATCTTGCACCAGGACGGCGTCCTACAAGCACTCGCATTTTTATGTGTGTGTAGCCCGTCCTTTACAACTAACCATTGTGTAAAATGGTATATTCATGAGTGCTACAGCCTCGCAGTAACGTATTATATAAATGTGTTAACTAGTCGTCACGTTCACTGTGATGGTAATATGCACACGTGAATAAAGTATTCACAGGAATGCTGTATTGACCACGGACATATTATAACTAAATCAGCTGGGCCGGCTTTTATTGGCATCATATGTGTTAAATATAAAATATTGCCAGGAATTATCTAAAAAAGGACAAATGATTTTGATTTTTTATAAATTTATGATATAATGTACTGAATTTTCTCGTCAGCTTCTTCAACAACATTCATGGCGTTAACGCTGTTCAGTTTACACACACACACTTTTTCATATTTTTTGTTAAATATTAATATATTTCCTAAGGTGCAGTAGTTTTAAAAATATGTCTATGTTAATTCATAACATTTCTTTTTTTGGTTAACGTAAGCGTGTAATTTAATCACATTTTTTTTAAATCTTTAAGCACTACGGTTTTAGATTATTCCTATGCAAGAAAGTAATGTAACCTCCTTGCGAAATTAGGCCTTGCTACCAATCCAAGAAGATTAAGCGGAATTGCTGGAAAATATCCCGTAGTGGTCTGTGGAAACCACAGACCTAGTGGTATATGATGATGACGAAGAACCCTGTGAGTTTTCTGGGGATGGCAGCTTCTGTCGCAACGCTGGATGGAGGTTTGCAACCCCTTGTTGCAGCAGACGTGAGGCGAATCCAGGAAACGGGTCGCAAATTTATTTCCTTCCCTGTCATCTTTTCTCTTGTTTCTTGGATCCAGCGATTCAGAAATGCTTTTATCTCGCTTTCCGCGTTGTTCTCTTGAACCGAACTCACTGTGAAGATGAGTCGAGTTAGAGTGTGTTTTGCTTCTCGCGATTCCGCGCCTAAGATTGGGAACGACAGGACGCTGAGAATGTGTGACATTATCGGAATTTCGAATGGAGGCGTCTAGTTGTGAACCTTTGGACGAACTTGTTCGCTTTCCGAAATACACAAGATCGTTGTCGTCTCGCAAAATATCTTGTATTGAAAATGGATTTCTGGGACGTTGCTTCACAGAGGACTGCCTGGGTCTTTTTTGTTGTTTGTTTAGCTTTATTGGTCGATCACTCACGTCAGTTACGGAAAACTTTCTTGAAGATGCCTCTTCGCGATTCGCGCTGACAGTAAATTCACTGAAGGCAAGCATAGATAGGCACAAAGTCATAAATATCTGAAACAAATGAATATGAAATTAATGAGTAAAATAATTCCAATAGATTCAAACTACAAATGTTAAAAACGAAATTTTAATTGCCGTTCACAAACTAAGTTAACAACAAATACATGAACATTTGCATGTAAATGTGCTCATGCATATACCATTATAAGAAATAAATTTGATCAAAAATGTAATTTATTTGAGCCTTTGAATGTAGTCAAAAGATAGGTTAATTTTGTATAAATATAAATTAGTTTGCCTAAATAGCAATAAGACAATTTCGAACTATAAATGACCGCATATAAAATGACAAATTCACTTATTTCTCGTGGGATAAAATTATTTATAGTTTTTGCAAAACCTCAGGAGAACTTTCTTTCAATTCGCCGTTTAACTATCATAAAACTTTTCATATATATATATATATGTGTGTGTGATTTATAAAATCGTTTGAAATAAATAATTATTAGCGAAAAAATTGTTTTCGTTTACTGCAGAATCCATAGAAATTGATGTCTGCTAAAATGAGGTTTATTAGATTTACCATTGACTGCACATTATAAAACTGAAAAAAGTTTCCAACCGCCTTGACAAAGTCAAAACAAAGACATAGATTGTTACAGATGGAATGCAATTGGATACGTTCTGGACCTAGGCCATACAGAAACGATACAAGTCGATAGGATAGAGATTTTAGTGAAAGCCGTTGGAAGGATGGATTGGAGTCTAAACTGAGACATAACGTGGTTGCTACGTACAATATTTGTCTAAAAGATGCTAAGTAAAGTAACGCCAAAACAGCATAAAAAAAAAGAAAATGTTATATGATAAAGAATAAAATAAAACTTAACTCAGTTCGATATGCAAGGATGTACACGTTTTGCAAAGTCTAAGACTGATGCAATAATATAACGAGAAGATTTAGTCAACCTAGACACCGACGAGCTGNTACACGTTTTGCAAAGTCTAAGACTGATGCAATAATATAACGAGAAGATTTAGTCAACCTAGACACCGACGAGCTGAGGCAGCATATTTGACACGAAAACGCATGTTACGGCCTATGGTCTAAAGTCATACCTGCAAAACCTATAACTTTGTAAATAGGAGCTGAAATGCAAAACTTTGGAAATACTTCAGAGAGTACTTAAAATGGAATACTGAGTTTCTAGCTACTGTCTATACGAACAACCATTTACAACTGTCTGCAAACAGTTCAAAACCTATCGCTGTTTTGTCAAAATATCATAAAACAATTGGTGCTTTCAAGCTGCTCTGTAAAAAAATTTTGTACAAAACTTTATGTTAATAAACAAGAAGTTACTGATATAACTAATTAGCTTACTTCCTTCAAAATGGATGTAATATATTAAAAATAATTTATTTAAAGCTGAGTATTAGTACGAAGGACTTGAATTCTCTTTGAAAGAAATAACTTTAGAAATGAAACCAGATACTTATGCAACAGTAGTGAGACAAATACAAATACACACATACACACATACGTACCAGGGACGTGAACCCAGAAAACCTCGTACAATAAGCTAGCGTGCAATCCACTGCATTACGGAGGTCGGAATTCGAGCATCAACTTCGGATCAAATCAGTCTAATGTTTCGAATGATAGGGTTTACTAGCCTAAAATATCTACAGGGCCTTTATTTTCAAAATAGGTGATTGAGTGACATAAAACATGTAAGTTTACATGGCCTACCGTAGCGCTACTTGTGTGAATAATTTGATGGAAATCAGTTGTTTGGTCCCTGAGATATGACATAAAAAACTTTATTCAACTTATTTAATGCTATCGTATAAAATTGCCAGAACAAGATACTCTATATGCGATCTTCTAATGTATACACACTGTCTACATACACATTTTGGTTGAATTTGGTAAAANTACACGTTTTGCAAAGTCTAAGACTGATGCAATAATATAACGAGAAGATTTAGTCAACCTAGACACCGACGAGCTGGGGCAGCATATTTGACACGAAAACGCATGTTACGGCCTATGGTCTAAAGTGATACCTGCAAAACCTATAACTTTGTAAATAGGAGCTGAAATGCAAAACTTTGGAAATACTTCAGAGAGTACTTAAAATGGAATACTGAGTTTCTAGCTACTGTCTACACGAACAACCATTTACAACTGTCTGCAAACAGTTCAAAACCTATCGCTGTCTTGTCAAAATATCATGAAACGATTGGTGCTTTCAAGCTGCTCTGTAAAAGAATTTTGTAGAAAACTTTATGTTAATAAACAAGAAGTTACTGATATAACTAATTAGCTTACTTCCCTCAAAATGGATGCAATATATTAAAAATAATTTCTTTAAAGCTGAGTATAAGTACGAAGGACTTGAATTCTCTTTGAAAGAAATAACTTTAGAAATGAAACCAGATACTTATGCAACAGTAGTGAGACAAATACAAATACACACCTACACACATACGTACCAGGGACGTGAACCCAGGNTTATGCAACAGTAGTGAGACAAATACAAATACACACCTACACACATACGTACCAGGGACGTGAACCCAGGAAACCTCGTACAATAAGCTAGCGTGCAATCCACTGCATTACGGAGGTCGGAATTCGAGCATCAACTTCGGATCAAATCAGTCTAATGTTTCGAATGATAGGGTTTACTAGCCTAAAATATCTACAGGGCCTTTATTTTCAAAATAGGTGATTGAGCGACATAAAACATGTAAGTTTACATGGCCTACCGTAGCGCTACTTGTGTGAATAATTTGATGGAAATCGGTTGTTTGGTCCCTAAGATATGACATAAAAAACTTTATTCAACTTATTTAATGCTATCGTATAAAATTGCCAGAACAAGATACTCTATATGCGATCTTCTAATGTATACACACTGTCTACATACACATTTTGGTTGAATTTGGTAAAAATATATGTAAAACCTACCAAAAATGATTTAGGAGCTGCCATTTTGAACATCATTGTCTGGCCCATTTCAATCATAAAAGTTTACATGGCCATCTGTAGCATTTATGGTGAGTTTAATTTGGTACATATTTATTTGAAATATTCCAGTGTAACATTTGATGGGAACCAGTTGATTGCTCCAAGATAAATGGCATAAAACCTCTATAATTTTCATTTTCACAAATGGAGGGTAAAAAAGTAATGTAGTAGCAATGTCGATGACTGTTTAATGCCAATGTACAAAGTTAAATTAAAATATATTACATAGTTTCGTAGATATTACCTACAAAACTAAAATTATATCATAGCCGCCATTCTGAAAATAAGTGCGTCCTACTTAAAAAAATTAATTTTTTATTATGGCCTACCACAGTAAAACATCTTCGGCAGATTTCGTAAGAATGGGCTCATTGTTTCCTGAGATAGAAAAGAAAAAGTAATTATTTTTATTGGTAAGGCGATCATACAAAATCGCTGATAAATGAGGTTCTGCATATACCAATTTGATGGTTGTAATAGGTACTGCCAGCATATAAATTTAGTTGAAATTTGTTACACGGTTTCGACGATATAGCATTCTAAGCTAAAATGGCTATATGGTTGCCATTTTGAAATGAAATGTCTGACATGCTTAAAACATACCACTTGACTCCATCTGCTTCATTACTACGTGTTTGCAAATGTGATAGAAAATGATCAATTATTTCCCAAGATAAGACACAAAATATTTTTTCGTGTGGTGCTATCTTACAAAATGGCGGATAAAATATGCTCCATGTAGATACGGTTGATAGTTGCAATATCTACTGCGGTATACAAAGTTATGTTGGAATTGATTACATTGTTTCAACAACATATCATTCTAAGTTTAAAAAATTATATGGCCACCAATTTGAAAATAAGTACGTNAGAAAAGAAAAAGTAATTATTTTTATTGGTAAGGCGATCATACAAAATCGCTGATAAATGAGGCTCTGCATATACCAATTTGATGGTTGTAATAGGTACTGCCAGCATATAAAGTTTAGTTGAAATTTGTTACACGGTTTCGACGATATAGCATTCTAAGCTAAAATGGCTATATGGTTGCCATTTTGAAATGAAATGTCTGACATGCTTAAAACATACCACTTGACTCCATCTGCTTCATTACTACGTGTTTGTAAATGTGATAGAAAATGATCAATTATTTCCCAAGATAAGACACAAAATATTTTTTCGTGTGGTGCTATCTTACAAAATGGCGGATAAAATATGCTCCATGTAGATACGGTTGATAGTTGCAATATCTACTGCCGGTATACAAAGTTATGTTGGAATTGATTACATTGTTTCAACAACATATCATTCTAAGTTTAAAAAATTATATGGCCACCAATTTGAAAATAAGTACGAGGCGTGATTAATGCATATCAATTAACTTAATCTGCAGCAGTACTAATTGTTTGCCAAATTTGGTAGGAATCTGTTAATTATTTACTGTTGTATGACAAGATAACTTTATTTATTTGTATAGTGCTATCTTCCAAAATGGCTTCCAAAAGTGGTAATTTATTGGTATACATGATGAATGTAATATATGCTTTCAGTATACAAAATATGGTCGAAATTGACAAAGTGGTATGTCAGATATACTAAATAACCTTAAAACATTTGTATGACCGCCATTTTTAAAATAAGTAATTATTATAGTTCAATCACTTACATTTACATGGCATACAATAATATTATCTATATACCAATTATGCGAGAATTGGTTAAATAGTTTTTAAGATATGATGTAAAATATTAATTTCTTTAATTTGTGTTTTTTCCAAAATTGTGGACCAACAACAATATCCATATAAAAATTTAATACTTACTTGATGCTCTGCGAGTATAAAAAACTCGGTTTAANCAAGGAAAAGTGTTAGCTGACATTAAACCTTTTCTTTACAACTGTTATAATTTTCCAAATTCTGTTGGCATAACCAGGTTCTTACAGGTATGGAGATCCTAATTAAATAATGAAGTTAAAAATAGTTTTCCAATTTATTTACAAACAATTCAAAAATACTCCAAAATTAATATCATGACCATAAATGCCTATATTTAGCTATTAGCATTTAATATTGACACATTCGTCCACCACCTCATAGTAATAAACATAAGCCATTGCTTTAATTCAGTCTTTAAAAAATAAAATTATTTAATTTATTTTCGGTTTTTTTAATGCAAATAAGTGTACGAATTAACAAATTTGTAAAACATTTTCTTTTCTAATAATTTTGCACATTCCTTTGACCTAAGTATGAATGAAGTGATACGGCCCACGGTAATGTTAATTTCACATAAGGTGGAAGAATACGCAGTGTGCACACAAGTAGGTCTTTAGCAGGGCTTTCAAAAGTGCTCAGTTTACCGTGAACAGCCTATGAAAACTGAAGTGTACTGTTGTGTGCTGGGCGCAGGGGGCGTGCGTGTGGACATCCCGCTGCGCAAGGGANTCTTTAGCAGGGCTTTCAAAAGTGCTCAGTTTACCGTGAACAGCCTATGAAAACTGAAGTGTACTGTTGTGTGCTGGGCGCAGGGGGCGTGCGTGTGGACATCCCGCTGCGCAAGGGAGGGGGAAAGTCACAACTATCTGGCCGCCCATACGTCACCTGGGGTGCAAGATGATTGACAGCTACCTGCACTGGCATCACCATTTACTTGGCCCCTCCCCAACACCCTTCTGAATAATTCAACGGCTAATTAACTTCCTGGTAATCTCCTCCATCGGCGAGACCCGATATGTAATTAAAGTTCTGGTCTATTGCCGACGACACTATAAATACCACAGCAGCTGCAGAATCGGTAGTTTTTTTGACAGCCACCTGGTGAAGTGCGACGAGCGGTGAAGCAAGATTAAGAGGATCACCGTTGAAGGTGAAGGTGACTGCGGGGGACGAATGTGTCTGCAGGACGTGAGTCGGACGGAATTGCGAGAGTACTGCGGAGGGCGAGTTACCCGACGGTGTACGTTTCAAAATATTCCGGACAGTAGAGACTGGTGGTATCTGAACTGAAACAAGGTGGGGACGAATGGACAAGTGATACGTACTCGATTGCAAATACTACAACTGTCAGTTATCGCCTCGCAAAATAACTTCTACAGTATATTTGAATCTGCACAAAAATGGAAATTATTGTAGTAGTGCCGCTGTTACTTAGGACTTGGGAGCTCTGCCAATTCTCCCCAGGGAAGGAAACAACTGGCCGATGGAGGTACGGAAGGTCGGAGGGAGTGCCTGCAGATTTGTATACCCGCCTGTCAACTACCTGTGGTTGGTGCTTTGCAAGTTTTTCTGTCTCTCTCTTTCACATTGGCAGGTGGAACTAAGTCCGTCCTTATGTTGGCGCCCCTATAATCACAAATATTTATTTATAGGGACCTTCGAAATTTTTATTAATATCTGCAGCCCGTGGGTGTGGATGTGTGTATAGTACTTATACAGCTGTAAGGACCCGTTTTACCTTGTGACTTGCTTGAACGTCACTGGACCTTAGGTTGGTTAGAAACTTCCTAGTTTGTTTGGTAAAGGAAATAAAAAGTATTGTCCATTCACGGTTACTTCAACCTTTTCTAAAGCGCTGCAAAAGTTCTACTTTCAGGATATTCCTCCGCCTCATGCAAACAAAGCTTAACCAAGTTTACAAAATAACACCAAATGGTCAACACACCGCATTCTTCCACGCTCAGTTTAATAATACTTTTCATTAGTACTATTACTTACTAGGCATTACCCGCATACCTATGACCAATTTTATCTCTGTTTTATTAGTATTAATTAAAGATTAAGTGTTATTATTTGTAGATAACGTATAAGAAAAAGTAAAACTTAACCAATAATAAGGTTTTTTTTTATTTTAGCAGAAGTATAAAACGCATGAGATACATACCATTTTTAGGATACAACCAGACACGTCATACGTGGGGTAGTTTTTCAAATGTTTGATGCAAAAAAGTGTGAATAATTCGCGTTTATAGAGACTGAAATTCGTCTCCTGCGCATGTCCCCACAAGTAGATAAACTACGGAAAGAGCTGTCGAATGCACGTGTTTCAAGATTGATGACATTTGTATACGTTTGGTTTTAACCTCAGACCTGCTCTTTCACGAAAAATAGTGCTTTTCGTAATTAAATAATAGGAATGGTGTTTGTGTTGCAGTAAGTCAAAAATAGTGCACTAGCGTATTAAAGAACTTGCTTAATTAAACAGAGTGCTAAAATTAGTGTACGCCTCGTATTTTTGGTAATTACGTAGGGAGAAAAGTTGGTCATTATTGAAACACAGAGATTGGTTTCTGTGCTGCTGGCATGCTCACTCTATCAATTATTTACTCTATGGTCCAGGATATGTCAAGCAGAATGTAGTCCAGTGTCAAAAGCAATAAAAACGCACTCGTGTTTGTTACTTATTCTGGCACTCAAAAAATATCCTGAATTTGCTGTTTTCTTCTTGTCTGTATTTATTTTACAATTAGAACTAATATTTATTCAATTTTGTTGAAAAAAATTGTTAGCGAGTTTTTATTGCTAAGCATTTGTGAATATCACATCAGTCGATAAACCTTTCCTCGAAGCAAACAAAGACTTCACACAATTAACAGTTGACTTTATGTGCTTAGGCCAATCTCTTCATGAATCAGCCATCGAGTGTAATGATTTAAATAATGCCAATGTTGAAACCACCCGTATTAGACGAACCGGGGCGGCGGTTAAAGTCTGCGTCATTTGTCCAAGTATTATACAATAAATATTTCCTCCCCACACTACATATAGCCTGGTTGTTTCGGTGTAAGAGAATTGATCGTAAGCCATTCCCCAGGTAATGAGAAAGCAGTAACTACGAACCCAAAGTAAGATTATTTTCATTTAACATATTCCCTATATTATTGACTCGCATCTGTAGTCTGGCAATCACTATCACTCCCCATTACAAATTCATCCACAAATGCATGGAATGCATTGGCAGGCAAGGACGTATTTGGTTGGCTGGCTAGAAGATTCCAACTATACCTCGGCACACAAAATAATAGCGAAAACGTGCCCGCAATAATGGCACGTAAAATGCAACGTCGTCACCGTACCTGTCTGATCGGTGCTGGATAACAAGCCCCTGAAGAACCATCCATCCAGCCTCCGCGGCTCCTACTTCGACGTAGTTGTAGCCATTGGAACGGGATCGGCCGCCGTGTCTCGCTGGCGCCGCCTCTGACGTGGCGTATCAAGCCGGCACCCACCCGAGGTAGGATGACGTCGGCTTCCATTTGAGCAGTGTCCCCACCAGCACAAAACAAAAGACGTAGAAAGCCGTAATAAAACTTGCTTCCTCATCGGGCTTACGCCAACCGTCGCCATATTGCGGTGGCGAGAAATGACTGGCGAAACTGTCGTTTTTTTTCCTTAGGGGAGACATCCGCAATGGCCCGCGTCCCAAAAACATGGGAGAACAGCACATAAAAGACACACCCGCCCCAGCCACATGGGCTATCTCGGGCCAAGCGCACAGCTAAAGAAAGAAACCCAGGATCACGCATTCACAAACAGAAATGTCGATTCTGGGAAAAGGGGAAACCCAGAGAACAGCAAAACTGAAGAAACTGCCAAGGGGAAACCAGAAACAGCAAGTGGCGGAGATACACTAATTACAAAGCAGGAACACCACACGTGGGGTGGTAAGNTAAGGGGAAACCAGAAACAGCAAGTGGCGGAGATACACTAATTACAAAGCAGGAACACCACACGTGGGGTGGTAAGGGACACCTGCAAGGCAGGACAGACAAAAGCTAAACGACAAAAGGAAACAGAGAAGCAGGCAAGACGCGCAACAGGAGCACCGGCTTACGGCAGTCTTGCCACAAAGGCGGCCACCAAACACACGGCTAAAACATAAGAACACAGAAAAGTGTGGAGGACACGTACCGCATTTGCCCGAGGAGGGAGCCCGGGCACAACACAAGTACTAAAATCAGGAAGTACAGATGGAAGGAAGCGGGATCCCAAAGCCACCACGGGCAAGGAGAGCCCCTGGTGAACCGCTCGGTTACCGCAAAGCATCGAGGAGGAAGTCACGAATGCGCCTGTGTCGTCTGGGCGTGAGGACGACTGCCGTGCGACGCGATCAGCCGTTGATACAAACCCCAGACAAAGTGCGCGATAGGCCCTCCACCTAGTGGCTAGCAATAAATACACAATATTCTTAAATATACGCGTATAAAATTATCTATATACAAATATATATATATATAATATCAATCCAAGTAGATTACCAATAAAAATATTATTACGTTTTAACCGGTTGGAAAACTAGTAGCATTAAACAGTGTACAATTAATTCAAAGTCTGTAAGCGTTCGTGCTCGCAGCGGGTCAGCAAAACAGGAGTGCCAACATTTGGATTTCATCATTGAAAGGTCACTAGCCAAATACCTGAGACGATGACACTGTCTCATTATTTATTTGAATAAACATATCCAAATTCGATAAACTGGACACTCAGAGTATAGTGTTTATCCCAGCAGCTTCTTTTCTTATCTTACAAGATATTGTGGTTGAAAGCATTCAGATAGAATAAAGAAACGAAAACCTTACACTGAAAAGAATTGCAATTAGAGGCATTCCACCAGATTTAAAATAAAAAGAGAAAAATTTAAACTGCGGTTTACAAAATGTTAGCACTGAAATATTTAAGTTTATATTTCCTGGCTGTGTGCAACATGTAGAACGAAGTTCATTCTGGAAGGCCACTTATTAATCTTGACTTCGTCGCACAAGTGAGTTTATTTNGTGCAACATGTAGAACGAAGTTCATTCTGGAAGGCCACTTATTAATCTTGACTTCGTCGCACAAGTGAGTTTATTTGTGTATGGTCTCAGTGTGAAAGGTCGTAAAAAACAACCAAGTAGGATTGATCCTTGGTGGATGTGGTCTTTAAAAAATGTTCAGCCACGTGGCAAGGAGAGCAAAGATTTGATAGTTCCAGACCAACCCGAGGAATGGTATAAAACTTGATCATCGTGTCGTCCACTACGTCTTTTGGAGCCCGCGATAATCGGGATGTCCCACTTTACTCTTTTACTTATAGAAGAGGGAAGGGGGAAAATGCAACACAAGATAATATAAACAAATGTTTGACTGAGAAGTGAATTGCGACAGTGGAATGTGCAGGCGCTGAGGGGCGGAGCGGAATATTTTTATGTTGGTAAAAATCTTTAGGAGTCGTTAAACATCTCGATGGAGATTATAATTCATAACACTGTTGGCCATATACATATTAGATTGGTAGGTCGTATTCCACTTTGAGTTTACTTAAAATACTATTATTTTAGACAATATTACACGGACAGTTAAACATGAATTGTATATATTGCATACCAAAATAAAATAATAATTAATATTCAAGATTGAGTAATACTTTATTTTGACAATATACAACTGTGCATATGGCATTATGTTCTAAGCGTGACACGTCTACCATTCCCCCCTTGAAATAAAAATGGGGGAAGTGCTTAGGAATGGAAAATGAACAATTACCGATCATTTATAGAATTACTGTAGTTACCATTAAAGTGAGGAATTCTTTCTACTCGTACGATTTTTATAACTCTTTGTATCATTTGACATCACCTACAGTAAGCCAAATGAACAAATACTTATTTATTCCCACCGATAGTTATCGTCGTTTACCTACCTCGGTGTCCATTTTCTCCAAAGACGATTACATATTCAACGTTAACATTTTACTGTGCCGGGTTCTAGATTGCTGATCTCTTTTATACATCCAGCCCACCTGCACTGCTGAAAGAATGATTTCCGCTTCCTGTTTATTTCTGGGACCTTAAAACACCAGCTCATAAGAATGACTTACGAGTCATTTGGGTTTCCTGCATGATACGTGACATTTCTTAATGAAATTCGTCGCGCGCATTGTTTGAAAAGAAACCCGAATNATGACTTACGAGTCATTTGGGTTTCCTGCATGATACGTGACATTTCTTAATGAAATTCGTCGCGCGCATTGTTTGAAAAGAAACCCGAATAACACTTTATCATCAACTATGCTATATACTATGGACCGAAATGGCTTTCGTTTATTCTTATCGTTGAATTCGAGTCTGTGGGCGGATTCGAAGTTTGTTTCGCGGAATTACTCTGCCAATTGCACTTACCGCACAATTCTCGGGATCTGCTTTCCAAGTGGTTGTTGAAGTTAACTTCTCAGATCCTCTAAACAAACACCGTTGTACGAGGCGCGTTCTACGGGCGAAAGCCACGCATCTGAATTACGTTCAAGTTAGCAGAGTTATGCAACTTCCTACACCAACAATGGCGTGTAACGCAGCATGATTAAGTGAAGAGTATAAAAACACAAAAATTTTCATTTAGCAAAGAACAAATGTTCAAATTATCTCTTAAATGTCACTCTAAGCCGTACAGGGCACAGTAAATTTCTATAGACCATAAGGGTACTTCAAACATTTCTGAATTCCTAATAAAGTTCTTCTTTGAGACTATTTCTCTGCCTCGCGCAAACAAAGATTAACCAAATCTAAAAAAATACACCACAGGTACAACGCACCGCATACGAGTGCAGTCAATTAAATCCTATTTTGAATGAGAACTACTTCTTCCTAGGCGGTACCAACACACCTATTTTCTCTCCGTTCTTATTCTGATTAATGGATTAATTAGAAATGAAAGCTATAATTTATAGATAAAATATAACTCAATTTTAACTGAACTTAAATAATAAGATGCTTTTGTGTAAACAGACGTATATATGGCATATTCAGGAAACAACCAAACACGTCATTCATGGAGCGATTTTTCAAATGTTTGATTTAAAAAGTATGAAGACTTTTCGAATAAACAGTACGGGAACCAGTATATAGAACAGTTGGTAATTAGAAGGCGGAAAAGGTAAATTTCAGATACAAAAAATTGTATCTATGTGTGAGTCAGTAATATATCAAACAAGATAGTTAAATATTCAGAATTATATTCGGTGTAATTTATGCGTAAATAATAGTCCCCAACTTATGTACAGGCTTGTGAATTCACAGTTATTTCCGCTACATATATCTGTGAACTTTGTTTTTATGTGCTACAGATTTTGGTATAGGAAATAGTATAGGAAATTAAATGTTTATGAAATATTGAAAATAAAAACTTTAAACAAAAACCTAAATGTCTGAAATAATACTCTTGAGCTCTATATCGAAGCAAATGTAACAATTTGCCTATCAGTAATTATGATTTTATTATTATTATTTCTGATCTTTCCAGGAAACAGGCTATATATTAATGTTACAAGAGGTTCCATAGCAAAGAAGCACGTACTATTCTGCTCAAAAAAGTCCCGGGTCGTAGATACCTATCTTTGAAGAGGAACTGCAAAATGCGAATTTTATTAACATGTGTTTCCCTATGC
This sequence comes from Clitarchus hookeri, assembly GCA_002778355.1. NCBI lineage: Eukaryota > Metazoa > Arthropoda > Insecta > Phasmatodea > Phasmatidae > Clitarchus > Clitarchus hookeri. The sequence continues at coordinate 110,586 of NQII01003241.1, read as the reverse complement.
CAAATTCTCAACCAGGCAACAACAGCCTTAAGTGTCCGAACGTACATGCGTATTTAAAAATGCACTGGAATATCACTTGTAGAAAGAAGCCGAAAATGTGAAAAGTTTCCAAGATTGGAAACCAGCGACATAGGATTATAATGTCGATGTACAGANTAGAAAGAAGCCGAAAATGTGAAAAGTTTCCAAGATTGGAAACCAGCGACATAGGATTATAATGTCGATGTACAGATAACTGACAAAGTCGGAATCAGCCTCCCAACTGAAATGAAATGGAGCGAATTTGGTGGAAGTAGAATCCGATTAGATAATTTAATTTGTTTGTTTAATAATTTTTGCGTCTTTTAATTCATTGTTTCGTGTGAGTATGACAGTTTTAGTATAATTCAAAATTGTATAACATTTTGACAAAAGCAAATAATAAAATTTATCTAGTAAAAGCAAAAACTTTGATATGAGATACTAAATACAATAATGTATGGACTGCAACAATCTCTTTGAAATGCATATATGACATATATAATAATTATTTAAACAAAATTTACCTTTTCCATAACATTCATAAATGCGATCTTAACCACAAGTTGCAGCCGTACTTATATACAGACACGGATGTTTTAGGCAGTCCTTTTCACATTTAGTTTAATTTATAAAATCCCTGCAAAATCGTTTATCAGTGGTATGGAACTTCGCCTTCAAGAGTTACGTCATTATTAAATTTTGGTTACAAATAGTTATCACTTTCCTTCCTGGACATGCTCGCTGTCCTAAAATTACGTGCGTTTAAAGATACATGATTTTATAAAAATCAGAGTGGGATCCGATCGGCCTGAAGAAAGATGCTATTAACCATCTACCAAGATCCTTAAAACCATGGGTGGGGGGTTATGGGCGGTGGGGGAGGAAATACACAACATTTAGAAGCAGGGAGCCTTGAGGCGGCGCAGCTTGCAAGTCGGGCTGGGTTCTATTCCGGAGCCCAACTCTAGAGTTATCGCATGCGGGTGACGCCGTGGATGTTGCCGTTCTCCAGCCATCTTTCTCAATGATCACTCGTTTTCTCGTCACTGAAGGCATCATCATCTTGCTTTATCACATGGAAGGTTGGTGGCCAACTTTGCAGTCCTTTGCTCATCAGAGCTTTTTTGTTGAAACAACTGACGGTTTAAAGTTGACGCATGCCATTCTCATGTACGTGAAGTAACTTATTCAATATCAACTCGCAAACGAAGTTTATTGCAGATAAGAGGATTGCTATAATGAAAAATTATCTATTCAATCTACACGTCTTACGCCATACGCTTGGCATCTGATATAACGTGGAGAGCTCACAAACACTACGTGCTTGCTTCTAATAACAAACCAGTTTCAGGCATGTCACTGTAATGCAGACAGGTTCAAAACTATTTAAGGAAGCAGAATTTGTTTGTGCGCACCACGCGAGGCATGTTAACTGTAATGCACCAATAGAAAGTCCTTATGCTTTACGACTTTCATTTGTTGTTACAAATGAGTTAGCCCCTGATGTTATGAAGTCGAGTGTGAAAATTAATGTTCACAAGTTCTTTTAGACAAAAAAATGCTAATGTTGTTTTTTATGTTATAATATTTTATAATTAAGTACAAAACAACACCTGTCAGTACACATTATTTCTTTCCACACTTAACATTTTTTGAAAATATAGAATAAATAAATTTTTTTTCGCTTTCCCATTATACTTTTTATAGTACGCAATGTGTTGCAGCAGTAATTAAAATGTTGTAATGGGTTTTGATTCTCCTTACATAATAGTTACACAATACTGTAATAATTAATACAATTATACGATAACTTAGCAAAAATATCAATAATTTATCATATTACACATAGAAGCTGAGGTAGTTAAACTTGTGTTAATCAAATGCAGTTACACAAGTTACCTGAAATATAACATCAGATAATTTAACTTATTTAATTAAGCAAATTTCTGATTTTTTTTCGGTAACGCAATACCGCAGTGCACTACTGAAGCATCTTCCTATGAAATTAATTAATTAAGTTTCATTAAAATTACGGGCATATACGTATAAATATTTAAAATTATAATGTGTTCTCCGTTGATTCTGATTCGTTGATAATATGTTAATAATTTTNTAGAAAGAAGCCGAAAATGTGAAAAGTTTCCAAGATTGGAAACCAGCGACATAGGATTATAATGTCGATGTACAGACAACTGACAAAGTCGGAATCAGCCTCCCAACTGAAATGAAATGGTGCGAATTTGGTGGAAGTAGAATCCGATTAGATAATTTAATTTTTTTGTTTAATAATTTTTGCGTCATTTAATTCATTGTTTCGTGTGAGTATGACAGTTTTAGTATAATTCAAAATTGTATAACATTATGACAAAAGCAAATAATAAAATTTATCTAGTAAAAGCAAAAACTTTGATATGAGATACTAAATACAATAATGTATGGACTGCAACAATCTCTTTGAAATGCATATATGATATATATATAATAATTATTTAAACAAAATTTACCTTTTCCATAACATTCATAAATGCGATCTTAACCACAAGTTGCAGCCGTACTTATATACAGATACGGATGTTTTAGGCAGTCCTTTTCACATTTAGTTTAATTTATAAAATCCCTGCAAAATCGTTTATCAGTGGTATGGAACTTCGCCTTCAAGAGTTACGTCATTATTAAATTTTGGTTACAAATCGTTATCACTTTCCTTCCTGGACATGCTCGCTGTCCTAAAATTACGTGCGTTTAAAGATACATGATTTTATAAAAATCAGAGTGGGATCCGATCGGCCTGAAGAAAGATGCTATTAACCATATACCAAGATCCTTAAAACCATGGGTGGGGGGTTATGGGCGGTGAGGGAGGAAATACACAACATTTAGAAGCAGGGAGCCTTGAGGCGGCGCAGCTTGCAAGTCGGGCTGGGTTCTATTCNGGGGAGGAAATACACAACATTTAGAAGCAGGGAGCCTTGAGGCGGCGCAGCTTGCAAGTCGGGCTGGGTTCTATTCCGGAGCCCAACTCTAGAGTTATCGCATGCGGGTGACGCCGTGGATGTTGCCGTTCTCCAGCCATCTTTCTCAATGATCACTCGTTTTCTCGTCACTGAAGGCATCATCATCTTGCTTTATCACATGGAAGGTTGGTGGCCAACTTTGCAGTCCTTTGCTCATCAGAGCTTTTTTGTTGAAACAACTGACGGTTTAAAGTTGACGCATGCCATTCTCATGTACGTGAAGTAACTTATTCAATATCAACTCGCAAACGAAGTTTATTGCAGATAAGAGGATTGCTATAATGAAAAATTATCTATTCAATCTACACGTCTTACGCCATACGCTTGGCATCTGATATAACGTGGAGAGCTCACAAACACTACGTGCTTGCTTCTAATAACAAACCAGTTTCAGGCATGTCACTGTAATGCAGACAGGTTCAAAACTATTTAAGGAAGCAGAATTTGTTTGTGCGCACCACGCGAGGCATGTTAACTGTAATGNATGCAGACAGGTTCAAAACTATTTAAGGAAGCAGAATTTGTTTGTGCGCACCACGCGAGGCATGTTAACTGTAATGTACCAATAGAAAGTCCTTATGCTTTACGACTTTCATTTGTTGTTGCAAATGAGTTAGCCCCTGATGTTTTGAAGTCGAGTGTGAAAATTAATGTTCACAAGTTCTCTTAGACAAAAAAATGCTAATGTTGTTTTTTATGTTATAATATTTTATAATTCAGTACAAAACAACACCTGTCAGCACACATTATTTCTTTCCACACTTAACATTTTTTGAAAATATAGAATAAATAAATTTTTTTTCGCTTTCCCATTATACTTTTTATAGTACGCAATGTGTTGCATCAGTAATTAAAATGTTGGAATGGGTTTTGATTCTCCTTACATAATAGTTACACAATACTGTAATAATTAATACAATTATACGATAACGTAGCAAAAATATCAATAATTTATCATATTGCACATAGAAGCTGAGGTAGTTAAACTTTTGTTAATCAAATGCAGTTACACAAGTTACCTGAAATATAACATCAGATAATTTAACTTATTTAAGTAAGCAAATTTCTGAGTTTTTTTCGGTAACGCAATACCGCAGTGCACTACTGAAGCATCTTCCTCTGAAATTAATTAATTAAGTTTCATTAAAATTACGGGCATATACGTATAAATATTTAAAATTATAATGTGTTCTCCGTTGATTCTGATTCGTTGATAATATGTTAATAATTTTTATCTATTACCGTATATATATTTTTACACCTTGAGGTTTTAGTATAATCCATTAGAACAAAGAAAACGATTGATACAATCGTAATAACGAAATTAGTAGTTACCTATCGTTTTATTTGTTCTAGTAAATTATACAAAACTCGTTATTATTCTTTTTTTTCACCGAAATTAATAAAAATAGTGACGATTCTATGAGGAATTGGAATTACACGTATAGTATAAGGGGATCGCATAAGAAATTGCCGGGAGTTGAAGTGGAAAAACACCTGGCCAAAGCCATCCCCACGCTCTATCAAATGCAAGTTACGTATGCTACTGCATGAACCGACACGATCGCTTCGTGAGTGAGGATACAGATGTATTTTGCACAGTGCACTCTCAAAGCTCCAACTACAAATGGAGCAACTGGCTCGTCGGATAGGAGAAACACATACAGCACCTTACTTCAGCAAGTCTCCTCTCCCTTTCCTCAGTCAGCTGCTAAGTCCCTTTCTTTGTCACTGGAGTCTCTTATGTAAGCACTTAAATCTAATTTGAGATTATAAATAGTTGGAAACAGCCTGTCAGAAATAAGTTTAAAGGAATTATTTACACTTGTCTTTGACGCCATTAGGAAAAATGCAATGTCAAATCGTCACTTGCCTGCAGAAATGTTCAGATCCACGACATTTAAATATGTAGAAGTGCAATTTAAAATCATAATTATATGATACACACGGTAAAGTGAGCACTTTTGAAAGCCCTCTCATTTGGTATGATAGTATATAATTATATATTTTTCAAGCTTAAGACGTTTACCTTTGAGTGCTGTGGAATATACAATACAACGTGTTTATTACTCACATTGCAACATTTACTTTAAAATGCGGTTAAAGGATTTAATATGGCTGAAAGGAAAAAGTAACTGGTGCCTCAAAAGTGCTCACTTTACCGTGAACAACTTATGTCTGGGTTTAATGGTACATGGCTATGCACATAAATGTTAAAGACGACGGGAGCTCTTTGATAACGCGTGGGCTTCAATTTATCCCCTCGGTTACTATAAATGGAGTCACGTCATGGGATAGGCACGAAACATACGCGTTATCGAACACTTTCATCGACGGACCCCATTCTGAAAAGGGGTTTAACAATCTGTACTCGCAAAACTCCCCAGTTAGCAGTCTACTGGCGGACAGCTGTCCAGAAACACCAGAGCTCGATGTGAGGCTACTGAACATGCTCGTCGAGCNGACGACGGGAGCTCTTTGATAACGCGTGGGCTTCAATTTATCCCCTCGGTTACTATAAATGGAGTCACGTCATGGGCTAGGCACGAAGCATACGCGGTGCAGTCTCCATGCCGCGTGGACGAGATGCGTTATCGAACACTTTCATCGACGGACCCCATTCTGAAAAGGGGTTTAACAATCTGTACTCGCAAAACTCCCCACTTAGCAGTCTACTGGCGGACAGCTGTCCAGAAACACCAGAGCTCGATGTGAGGCTACTGAGCATGCTCGTCGAGCGGAATTTTTACCCGCACCTTGGTCGGAACTCATTACATGTTTCACTCCCCTTTGGTGCTTCAAATCAGAATTTACGAGTCGTGGACGTGTTCCCTGTCGCCCATTACTCGACGACATTAATTTTACTTATGCGAGTGAAACCAACACGCTGAATATAAATGCGAGCACCGGCTTTTATTGCACGAATTATGTCTCTCATTATTTTATTTCCCAGCTTCCGCTTTGGTGTAGTGGTCAGGCAACTAGCCTCCCACCAAGGCGAAACGGGCTCAATTACAGGCGGGTTCGCTCACGGATTTTTTGCAAATGGGAATCGTGCTTGACGATGCCGCTGGGTTTCTCGGAGATCTCCCGTTTCCCCCACCCCTGCATTCCCGTGCTACTCTATACCTCGCTTCACCCACATCGGCTCTCAAGACCTCGATGTTAATAGCCGCCGGAACCCCTCCCCCCTCCACATAACTTATTTCCTTATGTTGCGATGGCGTGGCAATCAGACCAGCGGGAAAAAAATTCATCTCAAATGCTCTTGTACAAGCCTGCTGGTTGAAACAGTAAGAATCCCTTCGTCTGAACTGGAAACCAAGGAACATTGCGTGATNGTCTGAACTGGAAACCAAGGAACATTGCGTGATGCACAGAGACAATACAAGCCAACGTAACACCATTAAAAAAGAATATTTTCTTTCCAAGACCCCGGTCGAGCAAGGGAAAAAAAACAGAAGACTGGTTTGCCGACCGCCGTAATCGCATCCCGTCTTGGACTTTCGTGGTTCAGTACAATTATATAGGAATAACATAATATATATGCTGTACAACCTAACTACATCATAATTGTTNTCAGACCAGCGGGAAAAAAATTCATCTCAAATGCTCTTGTACAAGCCTGCTGGTTGAAACAGTAAGAATCCCTTCGGCTGAACTGGAAACCAAGGAACATTGCGTGATGCACAGAGACAATACAAGCCAACGTAACACCATTAAAAAAGAATATTTTCTTTCCACGACCCCGGTCGAGCAAGGAAAAAAAACAGAAGACTGGTTTGCCGACCGCCGTAATCGCAGCCCGTCTTGGGCTTTCGTGGTTCAGTACAATTATATAGGAATAACATAATATATATGCTGTACAACCTAACTACATCATAATTGTTCNCTTTCGTGGTTCAGTACAATTATATAGGAATAACATAATATATATGCTGTACAACCTAACTACATCATAATTGTTCTAACAGTTGTCCTATATATCATTACACTTCTCTGTTTACTAACCTTCTCCTCTGCATTCAAATCCCCTTGAATTTTATGTGATATCTTTTACTATCTCGCCTTTGACTTACAATTAGAGAATTGGTGGCAAGGGCGATAACTTGCACTACGTAACTCGAAAAGAACAAAAAGCCTCACTATAAAAAATATTCACGAAGAATGTGTGACCCCTTGATATATTCGGATAACTAAAAATATACCCCATGAGCCAATATGGATACTTTTTTATTCGCTGTTCCTTTTGGTGACCTGCAATTGTACAGTCTATGAGGGAAACTCTTCCTCCTACCATGATGAACTCATGGCACTACGAATAAAGAAGGTTATATGGGGATGGCTGACAGTTGATGACGTCACAGTCGAGTTGTTGAGTTGCTCATGGCCCTAGTACAGTGCACGCCTCGGAGGGCGCTATTTCTTTTCGAAAGAAACATGCCACGCCTTGCTATGTGAACAGTAATAGCAATACTAAGATTGACAAGTTCTCTATGCTCTCCAAAGACGAGTATTTGCAGAGGTAATAGGTAAATGCTTGTAAGACAGAATACGAGAATAATGTGAAAACTGCTTAATAAAACGTTGTATTGTAGTTTAAAACCGTATATACATTGTGTGCAATTCACAGCAGTTATTAAAAATTCAAAATATTTAACATATCAATTTATGATACTTCAAATAATCCAAATTATAATGACATCGCAAATATATGTAATTTACATGTATAATCAGTACCGGACTAGCTCATTTAATTACGGAAACATTCAGATAGAAAATTTACTGAAAATAAAATTGTAGAATGTAACGAAGGTGTACGTTTCTTAGTCAATAGTGGTGTATATAGAAATAAAAAGCTGTCAACGGAACGATAAATGTGTGAAGAGTTTATGAAATCATCTCTTCTTGGGGTCTCCTCTGTTCCAGGGGAAAATATGACATTAGCTGAGACACTGCGCGTTGTTCTGACGATAACGAAATGTTTGAAATATATATAATTCACAAAGGAGTTTTGAGGTTTACTGCGGATTATGTTGCGCAGAGGTTTAGAAAAGATTCTACTAAACTCCCTGCACATTCTCACATTACTGAACACGATAGTTACATTCATTTTGTATCAAAATAAGGTCCTTTGTACTCATATAAAGTATTTTAAATTATGTTACTGCAGACGAACACTGTTTTAACATTTTTCATGGAATATTCGTGGTTGTAAAAGTTGAAGTATTTATATTTTGAACGAATATAATAAATCGCGAAACAAACTTAACTTTTCTAATGGAAGTAATAAGGTACTTTGTTAGAACAAGGGCGTATATTATAATGAAAAACCTGAATAAACAGAGACCAAATGGCGCAGATGGAGATAAAAAGCTACAAAATAATATGGAGAACATTGTGACACACAAATTGTACGACTTTTATACAAAATTATTTTCCTTCTGTATTTTCTTGAATTTTTTATTTAAAACAATTTTTTTAAGTTCATTATAACAAGAAAGTGGAAGTATGTCTGAATACACCCACTTCTGTAATTTACTTTGTGTAAATTTACGAATAGTAGAATTTGTTAACATTTTAAGTTAGCTTTTTAATTCATCTGTAAATGCAAATATTGTTCTACGTATGTAAAGTTCTGCTTCTTCTATTAATTCACACCTTCACTGTTTATTCATGTTGCCACGTTTAATTTAGGCATGTGTCAATTTACTTCAACATCATAAATTATAATTTTTTAAAACAGTGTTCATCAGTTATTTGTAAGAGTCTTTGACGTTTCTCAGTTGATCACGCAAAGTAAATTAAAAATGCAATCAAAATATACCCTCANTTATTTGTAAGAGTCTTTGACGTTTCTCAGTTGATCACGCAAAGTAAATTAAAAATGCAATCAAAATATACCCTCACATTTCTTCTACCCAGAAGTATTACTAGAAGTGTGTTGAAAAGAAAGGATGATAATAGCTCAGAAATAATTAAATATGCGTTTTATAATTCCCTTTGGAACACACGTGGACAATAAACGTATATTATTCACTCAGCGTGTGCGTAATAAAAATATAAACTTTATAGGAGGTAGAATCGTAACAGAAAAATTGTGGCCAGTACAGTCAACCGAAAAATTAGGCGTATTTTTTATTCATGTTTCGGTACAGTCGGAGAGCGTCCTAGCACTGACAAGTCGGATAATAATCCATACAGATTCTCTTTCTTTTTTATGGCGCTTTAAACCAACGCTCGGTTTTCCTTTTATTTAATTGTCGTACCTTTGCTGTCGTATTAAAACAGTGCACGCTGACAGAAGTCACAAACAAGTGACGTTAGGATAAAACAATTGAGATAATGCAGGATAGCGCCATCTGGTTTTGAGCCTTTTGATCTTGCAGCACGCTGCCATTTAAATACAGGCTGTGCAATATGGCCCCACAAATATACGTGACACGGCTAAGATATAAAAAAGATTTCAATAAAAACTCCGTCGTATCGTTTACCTTGTTCCGCCTGAACTCATTTACGATATATTTTTTCTGGTCAAAGTAAACACTATGCAAACGCTTGAAAAACATACGTATAATAGCAGACACCTAACATTAAGATATAAAGCTAAAACGCTGCAAAAAAGATATCAGCCGTGTTTTTAAGTAGGCGAAACGAATTTTTTAAACTGCAAACTTAATAGTAGTTCAGTTCCTAGATAAAGGAAATATTATTGAAAATGTGATAATTATTTGCCGATGACATTTTTATTTTAAATACATATAACAGCAGAAAGATTCTGAAATTCACCAAGGCAATCGATATTTTGACCAACATAAATAATTTCTAAAAACAGTCATTTTAATAAAACTTGATAAATAATTTTTCTCTTTTTCACTCTGAAAAAAAATACGTTTGTAAGACTCAGAGTGGAAACAAAAAANACAAAATCCGTTTGTAAGACTCAGAGTGGAAACAAAAAAATAAGCCATAATCTACGGTGTAAAATATAATTATAAACTTCAATAGATTAAAGCGGCATCTATTAAAAATAGAAAATATCTTATGCCCAAAGTGGAATACTATAAAACGAATTTTACGAACTTATCGTGTTTGTTATGCACTGCCTTAAACAGAATAATTGATTCAGGCCTACTCTTCTTCCGTACAGTCAGAACACGTTTATATGATTTTCCACACCATTAAATTATTTGCTTTAATTGCTTTCTGGACTGTAGCAGTGCCTTTCTGTCAATAGTACCTGAAAAATTAATTACGACAGAGGAATTATAAATGGCGTCTCTTTTTATTTTGACAGCGCATTTTAAAAGATTGTTATTGACTAGCATACAATTGTTATGTTTTAATTATGTGCTATTCAAAATATGTACTATAGAATAACATACTCACCGTAAAGGAACTCATTAAACCTGAAGAAGAGAAGTTTCTAAATTAAAAGAGAATGAGAACGATAAGATCGTAATATAGTATGTTTAGCAAATTCGTGAAAAGAATTTTGCTAATTTAAGAACTATATATTCATCAACGCAGTTGTCAACTAGCTAACTTGTAAACAATTTGAACGTAAGAGTTGAAACACAAATGTGCATTAATAAATTGAACACAGTTACAATTACAATTCTTGAAGTCAGGCAAAACAATATTATTCAGAAATAAAGGCAACTATGACAAAACTGAAAATTTTCTGTTTCACTCTGATAATCGACACGCAGTTGAAATATAGAAATATTTAATTTTTTGAGCTTTAAGTGTCTGAATACCATGCAAACTCAACTTTCGTAAAGCAAATGGCAGCATAANAAATATTTAATTTTTTGAGCTTTAAGTGTCTGAATACCATGCAAACTCAACTTTCGTAAAGCAAATGGCAGCATAAAATTTACTTACGTATAAAATTAATTTATTTCATGTAAAAAATATTTTTTTAAGAAAGAGGTTATATCGAATCCCTAATAGGCGTCTAGATGGTGGATATCTGGCTTGCCATCCCAGTGTAGTTGGCAGTTATGAATTCAGAGTAAATTTATACTTTGTGCAATTTTCTTGAGAATTTTGAGGGTCAATGGAACAAATTGCAAATATTAAAGGAAAAATGTTTTGGCATAAATTCTTAATAAGAACAGGTAAATAACGCAAGCCTCTTACGTTTATTTTAGTATGTTTTTGTCTGGTTAAATATAGTGACGTTTATGTGTAATTTTACTTTCATAGCCTCTTTCTTATAAACGGATGGATCATTCAAATGCTGTAAAATTTTTTTTACTGCTCCCCAAGAGTATGAAAAAGCACTTNTTTCTTATAAACGGATGGATCATTCAAATGCTGTAAAATTTTTTTTACTGCTCCCCAAGAGTATGAAAAAGCACTTAGTGTACCTCCGTGAGTGAGGACGTGTATGTAAATTGTCAGCAGAAGAGACTGTTAGGAGTTTAATAAGCTCTCAGATTCAAGTACGCCTACTTAAAAGGGGCTTTTAAGAACTTTTCTATAGAAGCCACGAAACGACTGGCCATTTCTGCTTAAGATCCGGCTTTTAATAAACCGAGCCAATAGGGACTCGGTTCATTTTGTTTGCCACAAAGAAAACTAATTTATGTATTGTACATAGTAATATATAACCCGTCGTATGGTTGAAAGTAAAGCAACTGTAATAACATAAAAACAAATTTTCTTAAATATAAAATTACAAATAAAATTTTTATAACATACATTTTTTAATGTTACACCATATTTTTGTTAATATTGCCGATAATCAGCTTTTAAATTCAAAGAAAAGAGTTTAATTTTCTTGCAACAAAAATATTATTATTTGGGTAGTTCTTAAAACGTTTAAGGTGTAGTAAANAAGAAAAGAGTTTAATTTTCTTGCAACAAAAATATTATTATTTGGGTAGTTCTTAAAACGTTTAAGGTGTAGTAAAATTAATAATTTCGTGAGAATGTAAATAATGTTAACCACTTACAAAGACTTATATTACTATATATAATGCAAACNAAATATTTAATTTTTTGAGCTTTAAGTGTCTGAATACCATGCAAACTCAACTTTCGTAAAGCAAATGGCAGCATAAGATTTACTTACGTATAAAATTAATTTATTTCATGTAAAAAATATTTCTTTAAGAAAGAGGTTATATCGAATCCCTAATAGGCGTCTAGATGGTGGATATTTGGCTTGCCATCCCAGTGTAGTTGGCAGTTATGAATTCAGAGTAAATTTATACTTTGTGTAATTTTCTTGAGAATTTTGAGGGTCAATGGAACAAATTGCAAATATTAAAGGAAAAATGTTTTGGCATAAATTCTTAATAAAAACGCAAGAACAGGTATATAACGCAAGCCTCTTACGTTTATTTTAGTATGTTTTTGTCTGGTTAAATATAGTGACGTTTATGTGTAATTTTACTTTCATAGCCTCATTCTTATAAACGGATGGATCATTCAAATGCTGTAAAATTTTTTTTACTGCTCCCCAAGAGTATGAAAAAGCACTTAGTGTACCTCCGTGAGTGAGGACGTGTATGTAAATTGTCAGCAGAAGAGACTGTTAGGAGTTTAATAAGCTCTCAGATTCAAGTACGCCTACTTAAAAGGGGCTTTTAAGAACTTTTCTATAGAAGCCACGAAACGACTGGCCATTTCTGCTTAAGATCCGGCTTTTAATAAACCGAGCCAATAGGGACTCGGTTCATTTTGTTTGCCACAAAGAAAACTAATTTATGTATTGTACATAGTAATATATAACCCGTCGTATGGTTGAAAGTAAAGCAACTGTAATAACATAAAAACAAATTTTCTTAAATATAAAATTACAAATAAAATTTTTATAACATACATTTTTTAATGTTACACCATATTTTTGTTAATATTGCCGATAATCAGCTTTTAAATTCAAAGAAAAGAGTTTAATTTTCTTGCAACAAAAATATTATTATTTGGGTAGTTCTTAAAACGTTTAAGGTGTAGTAAAATTAATAATTTCGTGAGAATGTAAATAATGTTAACCACTTACAAAGACTTATATTACTATATATAATGCAAACATACTGTTGAAGCGTTAATGTTTATAATACCTTTAAGTAATGTTGCCGCAACCAAAAGTTGTATACGCTAAAAATAACAGGAAGAACAATATATAATGTGTTACTGCGACATTAAAGAAATGTCCAAGCAACACAAATTTACAATGACTTAGCGTTGTAAAATTGAGGATAGTAATGAACAGCAAAAGCTCGTAAAACGAAACCTTTATTTATATTTTAAAGCATAGTATGAGAAATAAATATAGCAACGCACTTTACGTCTGCCAAATATGCAAATGTATATTTCACGAGCATGAAGTATTTCCACAGAACAAAAGTGAACTGCAGTTTGACGTTATGTTGTACTGAAAACTGAATACCCACAATATTAATCACAACCAGATGTGTTAAGATAAAGCAATTGGTAGGACGCCAGGTTCTGTATAAGAGAATATGTTAAACACTTAAGGCGCGGGTTCGATTCGTCTCCAAACTGTTGTTTTTTTTTTCGTTGGTAATATTTATTTTTGTGACAAAATAATTGTACTTAATTTATTTCACATTGGGATGTTTTTTTAAAGCAAAGAAAATACAAGAGAACTTTTAACACAAATGTTAACATCAATTCAAAACACAATTTGTGTTGCCGCAACATAAACATTACCTTAATGTTGACAGAATAGTAAGGAAGAAATGTTGTTACAAAATACATAATTTTACATTAACGTTAATAGCCTAACAGTATATTTATTAAATTTAAAGCAATATTAGTTACTGACGGTTCACAGACAACAAAAAGTTACTGTTATAGTAACATTAATACGGTTGGAACAACATTAGACTTTTATCTATCTAATATGAGTATACGTAGCAAACACAACACATAACAAGATTACTTGNGGTTGGAACAACATTAGACTTTTATCTATCTAATATGAGTATACGTAGCAAACACAACACATAACAAGATTACTTGACGTATATAATGAAAAAATATATATATATAGTGCTGGCACAAATCATGGGGGTGACTTTGCGCCAATTGTTAGGTAAACCTATTTACTGTTCTAACTGTTCAAAACAAATGTGCCTTTCTTTGTCTTGTCTTGTAGTTTGGTTATAAGAGAGCAGCAAGACAACAAATATATTGGTTTATAATTATTACAAATGCAAATGCAACTTTCTAATATTTGGGCCAAATTCAACCCCAATGGTTAAAGTCTTAAGGTAACGTTATTTAGGCCTTTTGTCTACTCGGGGTTAGGGGTTCTATTATCCCCCCACCCCCCTTGTTTAACCCCCTCACAAGAACTGATATTATCTTTATGTTTTGATTTATACTCAAGCAAAGCATCATGGCACAACCCTTACCAAATAATATGTATTATATTACTGAAATGATCAGCAGAAGCCATTTGGAATGAAGCAGACAAGAGAAATCCAAGAAAACAATCTGTAATATTTGTCGCACGCTGTGCATATTTATAAAATAATTTTAATATTTTCTCAAACATGTGGGGCAAGGTGTTTGTAAAGAATGAATTTCGCTGCTAAACGTCTACTAAATGTGTTTTCTGTTAGCATGAATAACGCCTCAGAACAAACATCTCGTAACTTATAATTTAAAATGTCACAGTTCTCAGGACCTAGCTGTGGATGCAGTCATAGGATATTTCGCGGCAAAGACCATCGCTACTTTGGCCAGTGTCTGTTTCAACGACAGCAGATTATATTTGGGGAAGGATTTCCAGTAACGCTGCGTATGTTTCACGTCGATTCGACACACTAGCGTTTCGAAGGTTTCAGGTAACCNGGGAAGGATTTCCAGTAACGCTGCGTATGTTTCACGTCGATTCGACACACTAGCGTTTCGAAGGTTTCAGGTAACCGCACCTTCAGCATTCCGAAATGAATACCACTACTTTTTTTTTGTGACTCGGGATAATCTAGAGGCATGGCATCATTAAGAATCGATTACAATAGGAAATCTTACAAATCTCTGTTAGGGAACACACGATTAATTGTAATGTCAGACTCGTTCATAAGGTTAGCTGTATTTTTCTGAAATCGGCGTTCTTCGTGAATATACCAACCGATCGACTCTATTTAATCGTATTGCGCCGCTGGCGTTCTATACGGAATTGTTCGAGAGGCATCTCGTCCGTGGTCGACAGCGAGCTCGCGTGGACGCTTTGTTCCCTCCTCCTGTTTCTTCCCTGCCTGCCTTGTCCTTTGTTTCTCCTTCCCCTCCGTGAACGCCTTGAATTGCTTATTGGCCAATGTTGTTAATTTAACGTCTGGTGCGGTCTTCGGCATTCTTCTTCTTCTTCTTCGTGTTCGTACAGTGGCCCTAGGACATGCTCTTTTGTCAGTTCTATTCCGACGTCATCATGAGCTGTGTTTAATGTAACTGAGGAATGGGTCACGAGTTTTTTGAGCGATGAGTCAAGAAAATGCGTGACTTCTAGCAGCTGGGTTCTAAATGTATTTTGTATTATGAATGGGTGGCGTAGTATGTGTTTTAGTGTTGTTAGGTGTACAGTAGTTGGCGTCTATTCCCTTCAAAATTTTAGTTTAGATTGCCCTTCCAAATTCCCTTTGGAAAAACCAAAGCTCGCTTTCTGCAGTTTGGTTTCAAAATTTCTAACGTATCCTGTACGTCTTGTGTCCTCCCACTTTCGTTTAGGGATAGCCTTTTTAGAGACGTATTTTTTCCCGGCTCATTCATTAATCGGGTGCATAATATTTTTTATTGTTTTAAAAGTATTGTTCATTGTGCATAATATTTTAGCAGCGGGGGCTTTGTTTTGCACCCGCCAGAACGCCCCTCACTGCAGTAATTTTTAAATGTTTTTAATAATATTTTATTGGAACCAGGGCTTTCTTTAGGCTTTATCCAACCGCCCCTCTCCCACTATTTTTCAGAATTGTCAGTATTTTCTATATAGCTTGATGTTCTTATTTTGTTGTATTCTTCTTAAATAATGTAAATTTTTATAAGCCTTTGTGTATCATGCGAATGTCAGATTATAGTCATGAGCATTATTGATATTATCACGAAAGCTGAAAAATGTAAGTTTTGAATTAAAGGAAATGTCGTAGGTATTTTGTGTAAAAGATATTTGCCATGGCACAGTATCCTTCTTTGAGTTATTTATCCATCTATTTCAGCATGGACTACATGTTATTCTTTGTATGATGCACGATTTCTGTAAACAATCCTGTGAAAAATTGGTATTTTAGGGCACAACTGAAGCCATCACAGTGCTTGCATAATGCATTAGGAGGAACAGTGTTATGGTACCAAAACCCGCAAATGCGGGTCTATTAATTCCTTTAGTATAATTCATAATTTGTCTGTCTTAACCTCCTTGTAGCTAGACACAGTTCGCTACCCGTCTTAAAATTTCATTATTTACTAGAAGTAACTACAAAATAAGTGCTTAAATAAATAGTTAATAATATGATTGTGAGTTAGTTCTTTAACTACAACGTGCTTTACAGTACAAACTTTACATAAAACTGCAGTGGCGTTGTAACAGTTGTGGATGTCTGGAGGTTGCCATTGGGAGGGGTGGGGGAGATTTAATTAGTACAAGGTTAAGCATCACTGCTGCAAAGAAAGTATACCTCTTCCTCCCACAAACAATATTGGTCCTTTGCCACTTATATTGACTGAAAATATTTTCCCTCCACGACGCGTGTCATCGATCCCAAAATTAAAACCGTGGAAACATTGTACTTGCAGAGGTAGTTTTGCGACATTCAAAATAATTTTTTGATATGCTGCCATTTGTTGAAGGATTGGCGAACCAAATATGAGTATTTTTTACCCAATATTAAATAGAGACATGTAAAATACACAATTCTTTCACCAAATTAAACGAAAACAAGCGTTTTTACTAGTGTAACTACCCCTGTAGGTTCAAAGTACCCCGATATACGTTTATATCCAAGCATGCGTCGTTCAAGTCAAACACCATCTCTTACCGAAGTCAAAATTTCTTAATTTATTAAAAGTATCTAAAAATTGACTATTTAAAAATTACGTTAATAGTACTATCGTAAAGCAGCTCTTTAGATATAACATATTTCCAGTACAAAATATAAAACGACTATGCCGAGGAATTGGTGGTTTTATATCTGGGGAGGGGGAAGGAGACATAATAATACGTTGAAATTTGAGTCAAAGAACAGTGTTGCATATATACAGATCCAAGCANGATCCAAGCAGGGAATGAGGAACCCCTCTTCAGTCAAGTTTAGCACCAGTTTTAAATATTTTATGTACAATTGAGTAATTAAACTAAAGAAAATGTGTTCAACATACTGACCCGAAAAATTACACATTAGTTCCTGCACATTAGCATTAGATTACCTAATATTCAGTTTAATTTAAATGCAAGGTGAGTCGAATCTTAAATATGCTTCACGTGGTTTTTGTAGTTGTAATTGCTCGGTTTTATCTCAATACCGTGTGGAAACAAATACGTCTAGAGACTACCTAAGTAATTAGGTAATCTTGGAGAAAAGTGAATTTAATCTCAAAGCAAATGTTTATGTAACCATATCTAAAGTTCCAATTGCTCTCTGTGACAATCCTCGATGCATCTCCCACATACTTTCTTGACATCAGTCCCCGTACAGGAAACATGTAAATGCACAGTAATGTCTAAATAATCGGGAAATGAACAGTGAAAATATCCCTTCGCTGCCTAATGAGTGAACTTTTTTAAACTGAGGTTTATTCTTCTTAACTACTGTCGTTATTGTAACCCATACTTCACTCTCGTTTGTGCTCTAGATAAGAGTTCCAAAATACGCCCGGGAGGGAGGCGAGTGGTTTGACCAATACACCACCGCAGCCCTTAGCACGCAGGAGTGATGAGGTGCTATGCGTGCGTGGGTAGCGTCTTTGGTGTCGCTCCTTTACTTCTGTGCATTTTAACGCATATCAAAGACTTTGTACCTACATAGGGCCTACTCTTGAAAATTGATCTGATCCCCTCGAACGTATTGTAGACTTCAGAATCAAGACTGTTCACTCGCGGTGACTTTTTTTGTTCGCCCCTTCTCACTCACATCTTCTCTTTCACTTGACTCGGAAAAACTCGATTAGTCCTATTATTACAGGGCAGGTGAACTTCGCGATTTGTTTTGACATAAGCCTAGACTTGAGTCATTTATATGCTGGGGGCTATAACTGTTTATTCATTGTCTGTTGCCATGGTGACAGGCTTCTTTTGTTATTCGACTTGACTGCGCGTGGTACGGTCACGACAGTTCTCCTTGTTTTGTACTGGTTAAAGAGCTTTCCAGGAAGTGTCCAAACGACTGTGTTCCGATCATGAAAGTAACACACGAGTGTGTCTTCTTGAATTCTATAGTCGATTAGCGGCATCTTCCCGTTTTTTGAATTAAACCTTTGGAAAATTATCCCCCACATGACGTGTTTGGTTGCTTCCCAATTATGTCATTTATTTGAAGCGTTGTATACTTGTGTTCACATAAAATAATCTTTGTGAAATTGAACTCTTACTGCTATTTGATATATAAATTATGTAATTTCATTTATAAATAACATAAGTAAAAAAGGGGAGAAAAATATGTGTGTTGGGAATGCTTAGTAAAACATACTTCTTTTGCAAAATATCATTATACTTAGTGAGCACGAATGCGGTGCGTTGTCTCATTGCTGTAATTTTCTTACTCAGATAAGTTATTTTTGCATGAGGCGGACAAATATTCTGGAAGTAATACTCCAGCTGGGCTTTAGATAATTTGGAATTAATCGTGAATGCACTATAACCTGTCATCGAAAGAAATTGCGATATTGACGGACTGCTAATAATCATTGATAATCTACAGCAGTTCAAAAACTACAATTTAATTTAAAGAAACGTTATAACAGTTAGTTCTGCACTATTGTTTAGTGAACTATATGTTCGCCACGTCGTTATGAAATTATTACTGATTCTTTCATACCTTAAGAGGCTATAGGGGTGTAGTACATTACTCAGAGTTAGGTAGCGCATAACAGTAAAATATTGAGTATTATTGTACAATTAGGATGATAAACATTACTTGGAGGCGCTGTTCATGTTACCGTATGCTGATTAAGGCTGCTGTTAGCGACAGCCGAACACACCCATCTCCAGACGTACTCTTGGTCCGATGCCCCGATGACAAAATACGCCGTTCTTAGGATTACGCTGCCCTATATCGGTCGTGTTGTGTAAGTTTACAGTCACTTTCATTAACTGGTGGAGGGGGTGTCTGCTCTGTCTCTTTAAACTTTCATTTATTTTGAACTGAAAACGAAGGTGCAGCTGCTTTTCTACTACGTTTCAATACGTAAGAGGGTAATGGTAAAAATACCTAAAATAATGTATTATTAAATGTTTACTAATAACCCAAATATTGAAAGATAACCAAATAATTGTTGAAAATAATAAATGTTACGAATTTTACAGTAAACATGAGTCAATTATATACATAATAATATCTATAAAATGTGTTAAGCCAAATAATTTTTTTTTCTAAAAAAAATGGAAATCTTAAATTACAGTGATAAGGAAGTTATTACTGTTTCTTTAAGCCTACGTAATTTTTGCCCACAATGCAAAAAAGTATTATAAATGAGTCGTCTCTAATTTATGATGATGACTTTTACAATGCATTAATTTATTCGTAGATGTTGTTAGTTAAGAAGGTAAATTTTCAAAAATCAAACTTTTTCGAGTGGCAACCTTTGGACAATGACTTTATTTTTACTTTCAAATTATTTTGAATTTTAAAACTGTGTTGAATTGTTCGCCTTCTATTATACGTTATAAATTACAAACATTTCATTTTGGAACTCTCCTATTATTAATATTGATTTATTTAAGACTAACTTTCTGTTATGCAATCTCAAACTTTTAAAATAAAATTTGTTATGTAAGTTTTACTGTTACCTGCAGGGTGCAGTGTAAGTGGTGTATGTAAATTATGGAAACCGATGGTTACATATACATATTATTACGAATGACTCGAGAGCTGGGTTAAGCGTTAGTGCTAATGCAGTGTAAATAAACGTACGCGCCTTGACGACATTGCTGTGTGTGACGTCATAACACATGTCTTCCTGCTGCTGCTATCGCAGGCATTGCTTGCGCCGCACTCCAGAGGGACTTTGGATGAGGAGGTGTGACGTCATTACTGATTGCTGCTGAACATGGACATTCGGTACCGTTTTTCTGAAACTTACAAGATAATTTATTAAGAAAACGCCTTCACTGTTTGTCTAAACACTTTTTTTTAAATTGACTTTAAATAAATAATAGGGCCCTAATAGTTTCCGGAGATCAGGATAATCAGTAAATTGGTATTTTATATTTTAATCCTGATTTCATAATATTTCTTTCTGGGATTGTTATATCTATGCATTAATTATATTTGTGGGTGTGTCCGACCTTGGAAGCTTGTTTGTCGAGACGTGGGTTAAAGTTGTCTAGCTCTGTATTTTCTTCGTCAATTACTCTCGCAGGTAATATCTGTATGCTTACTTATGTTACAACTATGTAGTTACGTTACTGGTTAAAATCTATTTCTTGTGTCAATGTCTACAAATGTAGGACGGTTATACAAATAAACATAAAAAAAAATTTTCCTCTCACTGACAATAATTTATTCTATTTACCTGTGCGCACGAATAATTTATTAAATGATAAAATATTATTAAGGACGAGGGAGTTGTTGTGTATAATATTTATTTTGTGTTAATGTGACTTAATGCAAATATAGCATAGTAGTAAAGAGGAAAGAAGTTAACAAATAATACTAATTATAATAGTACTTTCACAAATAGGGGTAGCATACGGAGGTTGGGGAAATCTGCACTCAATGACTTACACCAGGGAGGTCAACAAGACAGTGCCCTCGTGGTACACTTCCGCACAGTGTTGCATAGAAGGATCCCACAGCTGAAGGTCGAAACATTACCAGATTGCAACTCTACTGCCTCAAACTCTTTCAAGGACAGTAGAACTAAAAAAAAGCCCATCTCGTCGGGTCAACACTCCAACAGAGGTCCAAAGATTGCTCCAAATCTCACTCGAAATGTAAGGTTGACCTCCTGAGTCAGCTTACACTCTACTGGAGCAGATGCGGGCAGAAAGGGGTCAGCATCAGCATAATTCCCATTTCGCAAAATACCCTTAACATCTCACACCAGCTTCCTACTCACGTCAGGTTTAGCAGTCTGCGTATCCACTTCAGGAATGGCGCGCAATTCAGCACATCTGAAAGCCCCGGGTAATGAGCCAAGTCCATGAATCACAGAACTGCGTTAACCCAACAGAATTCATTCTGCCCTGTGTCCGTATGGAAATGGGTTGTGGCAAGTGCATCAGAGTATGGGGAGTATTGGTAACTTCAAACTATAACAGTACAACTTAGTTGTAAAGTGGGCATGAGGAAATACCATTGCGTGGCGCGCGCTGGCACACTGTTTTGCAAACACTGCGGCACTCGAGCCGCGGGGAAGTGCTGATGCGAGGAATGTGTTGCGACGGCCCTTTGCAAGTGGCTCACGTCGCACATACGAGTAATCGTATCAAAAAACCGGTCATATGTGGAAATCATAAAGATCGTAAAAACTCATCTGCAATGACATTTTTTTAGAGCTTAGTGGTTGGCATACTAGATAACAACCGTAAAATGTTCCCACGCTCCGCTCATTTGCGTCACTGACAATCTGAACGTGTCATTACGTGAACTATATATTATTAGCTCTCGGCGTTTCACTTAATGACCCCCATTTCTGCAGTGAATTTTATTAGTTTTGCTGTTGTTTGGAACAAACGTTTTATGGAAATGGAAGAAGAGGGTTTGTACCTTATTTTTAATCATTATTTAATAAGTTAGCTATAAAAATAAAAACAAATACTGCTCTAAGAATGTAATGCCTAACAAAGTCTGAGGTTTTACTTAATAAAAATATTAATTAGTGTTTTTGGTTATGTGTCAGAGGTTGTCGGGCAATGGTTGTTATAGATTTGTGAAGCTAACTAAGCCTATCAAAAAATAATTACATTAAAAACCGGTTCAAATTCTTCCACTTTTTTGAATACCATTACACTAAAAGGCATTTAGTAAATAAATCAATATTTTTAAATCTTAACATTTCGTCGCTTTTCTTTCAGATTCTTCAGAGGTTGTCATGGAATAGACAAAAAAAAAAAGAATTATATGACATAATACAACAATGCCAAAGGTCAAAAATCGACAAAAGATGGCGTTTTTGGANCAAAAAAAAAAAGAATTATATGACATAATACAACAATGCCAAAGGTCAAAAATCGACAAAAGATGGCGTTTTTGGACTAATACCTTAACTAAATTACCAAGTGCCCAGATAATGAAAAAAAAAAAGTTTTAAGTCGTGCCTTGAAGAATTTTAGAAGTGATTTTAAAAAGAAATGGGTTGCTGCTCAATACAAAGAACATNAGTTTTAAGTCGTGCCTTGAAGAATTTTAGAAGTGATTTTAAAAAGAAATGGGTTGCTGCTCAATACAAAGAACATAGTTTTTTGTCAAAAAGCGAAAAATGGCTCACATGTCCCACAAAATTGCCTTCTTGGGCTAAGCAAAAACGAGGTAGACCATGAAAGGTATTTTATGAATTGACTGAAAGTAGTAAGCGTCGTAAGACAAAGGAATTGCAGGTACAGATATCTACCGAACAGTTGACCTATGCTGCTCAGGTGAGTCAACATATGTCTGGTAATACAGACGCGTCAAAAATAATAAAATAAGTTGCAATCTCACCAACAAGAGAACAGTGCAATAAAGACTTCATCAACCGACTTTTATTAAGTTCAGGCCCTTTCTTGAGTTGTAACAAGCCAAGGCAACATAAAGGAAGTAAGTCTTTCTCAAAAGAGGCCATGGACATGCTCTTCTCAAGTGCTCCGGCTGTGCACTATAATGATAACGACATGGAGGAAAAAGAGGATTAGTATTTTTATTAAATATTTATAATTTTCACTAGATCCTGCATTTCTGCTGTGTTATCTTTCAAAAAACCCTACAAAATTTTTTTGTACGGTTTTTTGATACAAATACTTGTATGTACGTCGCCTGGTACGTAGCTGCGACTTCTCGTCCTTCCATATGACAACTTATAACGTAATGTGTGCTTTATGTCAGTGTACTAAACTTTCGTACTAAGCTGTCGCACCTTATTTATATGCATGTTAGGATAAGTTTCTTAAATTATTTGTTGACTAATGGAAGAGCATCATAAAATCATATTCCTTTATTGATATATTATATAATGCATGGGATTTATTAAATTAGCTAGAGCTGAAAGTCAATTGAATGAAAATGGTCACGGGATTAAGAATCACTATCACAGCAATAGTTTCGTTTCAAATAATAATATCCAGCGCACAAAGGAGAATTCAACTAAGCTTAGATTATCAGAATTCTTTTGTTAGGGTAAATTGTGCACAGTTTTACTAACGTAACGAGGGGCGTATTATGAAGAATTTTCAATTGAAAAACTGTTTGTAATTTATCAATAAACTCAGTTAACAAGAGTTAATTATTCATCTAAATGTAAGCTTTCGTATATGCTGAATTATTCAGAACACACATTTCGGAAGAAAACCTTTGTCAAATAGGAAAATCATAGTAATTAATATGTCTGTATGTAATAAAATATTGGTACTAGAATGTACACATATTTTAGTATTTGATTTTACCTACGTTTGGCTATAAAAATTACAACTTTCTTGGCAGAAACGCGTGTACATTTATTGATTTGTTATTACATATAACGAGAGAAATTATGTGATGGTCTTTCTTCAATATAATTTTTGGATTTTGGTTTTAAGAGGCTCCCAAATCTCTCCTCTCAGTTACGTCATGCAAGCTGTTTCATTGTTATAAATTTCCGTGTTCAAGAAAATCTTTACGTAAATGTGCAGGTACGAAACGCGTTCTGTATTGACGAAAAGCGGAACTGATCTCCATACCAAATACGGAACGTCTCCGTATTCCACATGGCTTCGGGTTGGGGGTTTCGGGAACGAACAATGCCGAGTCTACACGAAACTTTCTTCGGTGCTGTAAAGAGAATGTTGTTATTGCTGCGGCGGTTAGGATATCCATCTAACTTATACGTATTACTCCAAACATTAAAAAAAAAAAAAAAAAGCCTGTAACGATTGCTCCAACGACACTAAAAATACTCAAACATTAATTAAAACAGAAAATGTGTTTCACAATTGCCTATTTAGAAATAACGCAACTTTTAAACAGAGCTTTTCAAGAAGGTTTTCGTTTTCAAATCTTATTCTAGAACAAGATGATATAACAATTTAAATTTTTTTACGCATTGTAAAAAAGCACCCATACAACTAACGTTTTTTTTTTGTCATATTTTTTTTAATCGGAAGTAAAGAAAAATAACTAGCAAGCGTCCGGAGAGGTTCCGTGAATACAAGAGATGTTCTGTAAAATTTACAGACAGTTCGTTATTGAAAAAGTGGCGTATCCGTAATTTGACAGAGATTCCTGTATAGTTTTTTACCAGTAAATTTATGATATTTCACGGAAATTTTTTTTATAGTTATTTGGAGTGTTTCCTTTTCGTATTTCCTTTTAACTGTGTCGTCAATCCATCTCCCACCCCTAAACTCGCGCGTTCTTCAAACTGGCTGGATGTGCGTTAACTCTGTTTTCTCAGGTAAGGCAAGCCATCTTCGCTTAGAGGCAGCCTCCTCTTTACTTATCCGTACTAGACAGAGCGGGGACATTTTTTTAAAAATTGTTTGACGTTAATGCGTTTTTAAAACCGAACAGACACATGGTGTACCAGGACGGAAACGGCGATGTGACGTTGGCAGGATGATCCATTCAAAGACTATAACTTCGTGACTGAGAAAGCGATTGAAATTAACGTGGTCACTTTCGTTCGCGTATGCAAATACAATGCAAGCGTGACATTGAGTTGGCACCGCTAATGCGTGATACGTGGGTGGGGGCTCGCGGCCACTGGCGGCGATTTTGGGAGTGGGAGAAACTTTCCGAGCAGTCTATCTNGCGGCCACTGGCGGCGATTTTGGGAGTGGGAGAAACTTTCCGAGCAGTCTATCTCGCGACTCCGGTGTGCCAGCGCGCTGATTTCAACGACAAACTAACCATCTCGTCTAGGTATATCGATTTAAGCTATAAAAGCTGAGTATACATTTGGTACCTTTCATTTCATCCCCACGATCCTGTTCCCGTCAGAACCACTTCAGAGCTTTATTTTACAGCAACTTGAGTTGCGAATATTCACTCACAACACGTAAGAAAATTGTTCATACGTCCTTGCTATTATACTTGCAGTGGCGGAAACGCCAGAGCCAGTTAATTAGACATTTACTGTTCTTAGGTACACTGTTAAAAATGTGGGCAGACTGCTCGCCTCTCACCTTGGCGAACCAGGTTCGATTTCCGCCGGGGTCGCTCGCGGAATTTCGCATGTGGGAATCGTGACGGACGATGCCGCTTGTCGGCGGGTTTTCTNGGGGGGGGGGGTTGTCCCGTTTCTCCCGCCCTTCCATTCCGGCGCTGCTCCATACTCACCTCACTTCACCATCATCGGCTCTCAAAACCTCGATGTAAAATCCGCTGTTGAAAATGTATGTATAATTGCGTACACTTTTGATGGGGATTTACAGTAAATATACGGAAACTCAGTCCGTCGTGACGGAAAACGGAGCTGAACTGAGTGAATAGAAAATACGGAACGCCTTCGCATCTCCTATAGCTTGAGGTTTCGTGAACGAACAATGCCGGGTCCACACAAAGCTTTCTTCGCTTGTGCGGTAGTAAGGATATAGGCTGCATGCGACTATGAGATTTTCCTTTCAAAAATCACAAAGTAACATTAGGCGTGGGCGACAGTTAGCAACACTTAAAATACACAAACTTTATAGTAACTAAAAAGGTTACATATCTGAATAGAGTACAAATATAAACGGTTGGCAACCTAAATTTTCTGACTAGGGTTTAAATCTCCTTTAAGTATAAAATAATTTAACTGTCTCAAACGTTTTTTTAATGCACAGAAAAACTCTCATATAGCAAAAATTAATGTTTTTTTTCGTAATTCTGTTTTGTTTTTACTGGAAGTACANATGCACAGAAAAACTCTCATATAGCAAAAATTAATGTTTTTTTTCGTAATTCTGTTTTGTTTTTACTGGAAGTACAGAAAACGAACTAGGAAATTTACGGAGTGGTTCAGTGAATTCACGTTAATGAGGAAGAGTTTCTCATACTACGCAGTAAGTAACAGGAGCAGAAGATGAGATGGCAAGTTCTACGTACGGGCCATTGTAAAAGAACTCTTGAGATACAATTCAGTACACGTGGTAAAATAGGTTGTGAATAAGCCGTTATCCGGCAGGAAAAACCAAAAACCTTCTGAAAGATGCACTTGGCTTCCTCTGGGATATAAAGCAAGCATTTCTTGTATGCCAGTCCCAGCGTATGTGAAAGGGATAAACTAATTTTATTTAAAATACTCCTTGGTAAAGAAAGTCTGCAAAATTGTGATTTTTCCTGGTCTCGTAGTAAGACAGCTCTCTTTTAAAACGAGTATTTTTTGCAGTGAAGGGGAAATTTATTTTGTTCATACCACGAGCGAATGTTTTTATCAACTCGAAATAATGAAAAAGATAAAGAAATGCAATTAGAAAACTCTAAAATTTGGGGAATACACAAAATACACAACTTCTATTCTAAATTACTACATAAAAATACTGACAGAATAATTAAAATACTTATATGCATTATTGTTTTATGACTAATAGTTTTACGCAAAAGAAAGTTTGTTAATAATCACTTGAAATTGCATTTTCACTTAAATTTCTTGACATTTTAGTTATTATACAAATACAATATTATGTGTTACAATTAATTATAAAATAATACTATAACCGTTTGGAAAATAAATTTCATTAATCTTAAATTAGTTACAGGGAACAATTTTGTATTAAACTCACCAGTATGGTAGTGAACAATGCTAAGAAAATTTATGAAAACACTTTTTTTTTGTAACTTAGTTTTTGTTAAAAACCGAATAACGTAACGCACTGTTTACAATGCGTGGACCAAAACGGCAGCACTCGCAAAAATGTAATTAATTATTGCAGAGATACAAGTGTGAGTGCGAATTGGGAAAAATCGGCGTAACGATGATTTAATTGATGCCATCTTATGTCATCTGTGCACTAATGAATACATGGTCCTTCAGGAATTCATTATATGAGGCAGCCTGAAACCACGGAGACCACGGATTCAATAACCAGGTTCAAATAAATAGTTAATTTGGAAATCGGAAGTTTAATATTATTCACTCCGAAGGAAAAAAGTTATAAAAAGATGAAAGGTGTGTATGTGTATGTATATGCGTGTAAGAGATACAAATAGAGAGAGAGAGAGAGACAGACAAAGAAATACGTACGAGAGGGTATATCGTTAAATATGTTTTGTCTAAAAAATANAGTGCGAATTGGGAAAAATCGGCGTAACGATGATTTAATTGATGCCATCTTATGTCATCTGTGCACTAATGAATACCTGGTCCTTCAGGAATTCATTATATGAGGCAGCCTGAAACCACGGAGACCACGGATTCAATAACCAGGTTCAAATCNCTGGTCCTTCAGGAATTCATTATATGAGGCAGCCTGAAACCACGGAGACCACGGATTCAATAACCAGGTTCAAATCAATAGTTAATTTGGAAATCGGAAGTTTAATATTATTCACTCCGAAGGAAAAAAGTTATGAAAAGATGAAAGGTGTGTATGTGTATGTATATGCGTGTAAGAGATACAAATAGAGAGAGAGAGAGAGAGACAGACAAAGAAATACGTACGAGAGGGTATATCGTTAAATATGTTTTGTCTAAAAAATATNAGAGAGAGAGAGAGAGACAGACAAAGAAATACGTACGAGAGGGTATATCGTTAAATATGTTTTGTCTAAAAAATATGTGGTTGTTTTCATAAAGCGATAAAATGAAAATAAAAAAAATGAAGTTCCAACTGCTGCCACAATTACAACAGCGTGGGACACTTGGAACCAATCAGGAAGCTAGGAAATACGCTAGTAGACGTTGTGGCTATTCAATTATTTTATAATTTCTAATGTTACTCTGCAATTGTATTATACAGCGGTTTTTCCCCAGGAGAGGCAAACTAGTTTATATATAAAAAATNTTCTAATGTTACTCTGCAATTGTATTATACAGCGGTTTTTCCCCAGGAGAGGCAAACTAGTTTATATATAAAAAATTAAAAAAATGTCAAGATTTGTTTGCAAACCTGATGAAATACAAATGCTATAAGGTCGACATTAAATATATGTCATATATGCATTCGCCAATATGAGCATGAAGTATATTTGCCCCCAACTTCGGAAATTAAATAAATGCAGATAATTTTTTTAATACAGTTAATCCATCTGTTTTCGTACGTTAATCAAAATAGAAGTATTTTACATAACTCGATGATAGTTTTGAGATTTTTCATGGTGTTATTGTAGTCTGAATTCTCGATGGTAGAACCTAAATTTTTCAAAACTCTAAATCGATAGTCGCATTAAAATATACGTAAACCGTTATACTTGTTAGTATCCCACATTTGTAAAATAACAAAATGAAACTCGTGATTGGTTTTAGCTTTATATTATACGCTTGGTCAGTGTACTTCAAGTATGACGGCCACAGTACAAGTAATAATATACGTATTCATATGGACATTAAAGCACTTCGTCTTGCCATATGTATACTCAGACACGTGCCTCTTCATATTTAGTGTTTTATAACATTTCCCACTTCAAAGAGGCCCATTTTAGTAATATTTAAAAGTCGTCCAACAGTAATACGTACTGCGCGTACCTCTAACCACATAGGAAATTGCTGTCAAATCTTCTGGAGAAAAAAAAATCCTGAAATAATACGACAAGCGCACATAGTGTTATTTCATTGCTATAGATGGACAAAAATCAAATTTTGTGCTTCCGCCAAATTTCAAGTCATTGCTCCAGTTTGAGCTGTAAATTGTTCGCACTATTTGACCAGTCAGACGGCCCAGGTATGACTGACGTGACCTGCAAGTATTGTCCGTCTCATATAACTTGGCACGATTCGGACAGTCAGTGGGTGGCAACTCGACGTAAAAGGAAACAAAAAAAAAGTGTCATTTACAAAGTGCTGTATCAACTGATGCACGAACGAACAAAAGTTAATATTACGTTGGCTATTCTGAGTGCACTGCTGACGCACATCAGACAAGCAGAAAATACGTGATGAGAAAGAGTTCCTTGATTAATTAACACAATTTATTTTACAGGGTCACAAAACAGCGAATGTTAGAGTTACAAACTAAATTCGTGACAAAGTAGTAATTAATAGGTGTTCAAAATGAAATGCACAATAAAACGATCCGTATCCAAATGAAATACAACTTCAAAACCTCGAGAGTTCTTTTCATGTCGTATCCCCTCTCTCCATCCATTCTTTCCATACGGGGTTGATATTAATTCCAAAATCATACAGAAATATTGCATGGTATTGTTGAATTATTTTTTCTAATAACTTCACGTAATATATTTCAAATTCGCGTCGTTTCGAGCCAGTAATAGAAAAAAAGTCAACTTTTAAAAAGACGGGATCAAGAGCTGGGCAATGTGCTGCAATCTGTTGAGTAACGCTCTATGGTCACAATTCGCCCTACCATGCCATGCGCGCTATCCATCCACTCCTTCCCGAAGCATTACCAGCCACAAAAAAAAATAGCCTTCCTGTGTAAAACAAATTTACGAAAAGATACCAAGAGTTTTATTTTTCTGCNTGTAAAACAAATTTACGAAGAGATACCAAGAGTTTTATTTTTCTGCGAGCTGTGCATACTTTTTAAAGTAACACTTATTTCTTGTAAAGCGATTTTGCTTACTAGTAATTTCTATTGGGCCGGTAATCGTTCGTCTACGTCCAATAATCGCCATGTTGAACTCCCGCAAACCCATTTCATTGTTTCCATGTTGTTACTGTATTGTATTAATAAAACGAAGAAAGTGGGACGCGAGTGAATAGTTTTTAAGCAATTCTTACATTATTCCACGCCACATATTTCCAACTCGAAAAGTTTAGCATTAGTAAAAGCAGAATTACAGCTTTGCAATAGTCGTTGGTGAGTTGTTGGCGAATAAACGTGCGTTGTCAATCAAGTTTCCCGAACTACTTTTGGTTCCAGTGTGATTCCACGTCCAAAAAGTGATAAAAACTACAACTACCGTCTCGCAAATCTTAACCCAAATTCACTGTCTTGGACAAATTAAAAAAGAGTTAGCAAATATTTAATTTTTTGCAAGGTTTTATATTTTTACTTTTATAACCTAAGAATTTTTTTTAGACAGACAGTCTAAAATACCTTAAAATTTTTTAGCGATAGAGGACAATGGCAAGTGGATTTCCTGACAGCGTTTTGTTAAAATATACAGCCTCCACTTGACGCACAACCTGATGGCCAAAAGATACATAAACGAAAAGTAAACATTGGCCCTACTTTCGTCAAACTGTCAAAATCTTGTCAAGTTACATAAGACAAAGAATACATGCACCGGTTGCAGTGCCTACCGCATGTTCCCAGTCGCTTTCTGCATACTTCAGCGAACTGACGCATTAGAAGTCTTATAGATGCAAAATACACACGCATGTTTTATATTATGAACAACGAAAGTATATCAACTTTAAATACAGCACAAGCTATAATTTAATGCTAATATTTTGTCAGTGTCAGCCTAATAAATTTGGTATCATAAATTGCTGATTTAATTAATTTCCTAAATTTTGAAGGCAATAAGTTGAACCAAATATTATTTTTCACTTTTAAATATGCAAATAGTATTTTTTTTTTGTTTTTTTTTTTTTTCAAANTTTTTTTCAAATAATTACTCTTTATATAGATGTATTCATTTTGGTAAACAAATAAGAGGAGAGTTTTAAGTACATGACAAACAAGTGGCAACATATGACTTCTTCGTGCATAATCTCACAATACATATTACGTATTAATTAAGCGATTAAGATATACGTGAATTATAATTTGAAAACCATTGAATGTACAGGGGATGGACAAAATAATATGAACACCTGACATATACACAATATTTATTAATTAATAAGGTGATGGGCCACCATTTTCTTTTAAAACAGCTGCAATTCTTAGCGGAATAGATTCGTAGAGTGTCTGAATAGTTTCAAACGGAATGTTGTCCCATTCTTGTACCAAAACATCCACCAATTGCTTCAATGATGTTGGAGATGGAAATCTGCTCCTCACTCTCTGCTCTAAAATTCCCCATAACGGTTCAATTATTTTGAGGTCTGGTGAAGATATTTTATGATATTATGATTTTCCTCAAACCAAGACTGAACATTTTTGGCTGTGTGTATCGGTGAATTATCATCTTGGAATATGGTAGTGTTAAGCAGCAATATGCTAGTCATAGTAAGAACTTCATAATTGAGGATGTCGAGATATTCATTCGCAGTAATCCGGCCAGTGATGTGAATGAGAGGACCAGCTAAATACCACGATATAGCCGCCCAAATCATAACGAAACCTCCCTCATGATTGACTGTAGGAAGCAGGCAGTCCAGATCCTAGGCTTCTTTTGGGGCTCTCCAAACATAAACCCGCCCGTTTGTAGAAAAAATGTAAACGATGATTCATCGGACCATGTTTCATGATCGTGGCACCACTTCTTTCGCAGCTTAGCGTTGGCTTCCGTTATAAAGCGTTTCGCAATTGCAGCCCTTCCATGAATGTTAGCTTTGTGGAGCTCCCGCGGTACTGTTTTTGTCGAAACATTATAACTCAAGTGAGTGTTGAGTTCTGCTGTCACTTTTGCCGCGGTAGTTTTATGTTGTCTGGCCACAATTCTTTTTAATGTTCGTCGGTCTCTGTCAGTTAACTTTGGGTTTCGCCCACTATTCCTCTTCGCCAATGATGTTTTACCATGTTTTGTGTATGCTGTCATTACCGTGGATACTGTNTTCGTCGCAGACGCTCCCGCTATCCGAGCACTAACGATTTGACCTCTTTCGAAATCTGAGAGATCACACATTTCACCGATCGCTTGTTTAAACCGTCGCAGAACAAAGCGTAAAATACACTGAAATATAACCTACAAGACTTGGCACGTAAACTATGCTATACATACGCGTCGCATTATTTACACGGAAGCAGTGTTGCCAACATGCAACATAATGTACTATATTGCATGGGGTTCATATTATTTTTTCCATCCACTCTATTTCAACCATGTACGTTAATATTAAATATTAGAGAATTTATGTCACCAACATTAGTATTGTGAATTAATGAGTGTGTAATAATGCACATAATTGATTAACATCCTAATGTAGAGAGTTTTCATTTGGTTTTTGTATATAATCATTTACTTCGTTGTTTTTATTTTGATTAGATATTTTTACTCTATATTGGTACAACATAAATTTTCGTTGTATTTTGTAGNATTGATTAACATCCTAATGTAGACAGTTTTCATTTGGTTTTTGTATATAATCATTTACTTCGTTGTTTTTATTTTGATTAGATATTTTTACTCTATATTGGTACAACATAAATTTTCGTTGTATTTTGTAGTCTACATTAAAATATTTCTATTATTAATTTATTAGTATATGGTGGGGCGAAATTCGACCGAGAAACATCGTTAGATGATTTCTTATGTAAAATCAAGAGGGAAATATGTATGACACCTCATACCTAAACTCAAAATAAATGAAGATAGTTGTGATTTTGTTAATTAGGTCATAGCGCTCAATAAACCAGCATCAAACTTCATAAATCCCGGAGATAAAAAAGTTGTCTTGAATCAGATGGTGGCCACCCCTATTATTTTCATTACGGTGAGAGGCAATAATGAGAGTTTCCTCTTATGATGAATATTCCCATATCATAACACATTCTTCGGAAAATTACCATTTATTGTCACTTCATTTCCAATATCACGCAAAAATGCAGTTAATCTTGATTTTCAAGTGTTCATCATCTTTAATAAGTTAATCAGTTTAGGCAAAAAGTGTCCCATCCCCTCACGAAAGTAGTCGATCGAATTCCATCCTGTATAATAAAACGTGTATTTCAATAAAATCAGTTTTGTACATAAATTAAATAATATAACTTTATTATGATACTTGCAAAAATCAAGAAATGATANTCCGAGCACTAACGATTTGACCTCTTTCGAAATCTGAGAGATCACACATTTCACCGATCGCTTGTTTAAACCGTCGTAGAACAAAGCGTAAAATACACTGAAATATAACTTACAAGACTTGGCACGTAAACTATGCTATACATACGCGTCGCATTATTTACACGGAAGCAGTGTTGCCAACATGCAACATAATGTACTATATTGCATGGGGTTCATATTATTTTTTCCATCCACTGTATTTCAACCATTTACGTTAATATTAAATATTAGAGAATTTATGTCACCAACATTAGTATTGTGAATTAATGAGTGTGTAATAATGCACATAAATGATTAACATCCTAATGTAGAGAGTTTTCATTTGGTTTTTGTATATAATCATTTACTTCGTTGTTTTTATTTTGATTAGATATTTTTACTCTATATTGGTACAACATAAATGTTCGTTGTATTTTGTAGTCTACATTAAAATATTTCTATTATTAATTTATTAGTATATGGTGGGGCGAAATTCGACCGAGAAACATCGTTAGATGATTTCTTATGTAAAATCAAGAGGGAAATATGTATGACACCTCATACCTAAACTCAAAATAAATGAAGATAGTTGTGATTTTGTTAATTAGGTCATAGCGCTCAATAAACCAGCATCAAACTTCATAAATCCCGGAGATAAAAAAGTTGTCTTGAATCAGATGGTGGCCACCCCTATTATTTTCATTACGGTGAGAGGCAATAATGAGAGTTTCCTCTTATGATGAATATTTCCATATCATAAAACATTCTTCGGAAAATTACCATTTACTGTCACTTCTTTTCCAATATCACGCAAAAATGCAGTTAATCTTGATTTTCAAGTGTTCATCATCTTTAATAAGTTAATCAGTTTAGGCAAAAAGTGTCCCATCCCCTCACGAAAGTAGTCGATCGAATTCCATCCTGTATAATAAAACGTGTATATCAATAAAATCAGTTTTGTACATAAATTAAATAATATAACTTTATTATGATACTTGCAAAAATCAAGAAATGATANATCAATAAAATCAGTTTTGTACATAAATTAAATAATATAACTTTATTATGATACTTGCAAAAATCAAGAAATGATATGAATATGTAACATTTTTCCAGTCTATGTATATCTTCAGAATAACTGTAGACGGTCAGTTTCCGAATAACTGTAAACTATGTCAGTACGAGCCTATGTTACGTGTAAGTGTCTGTTCGTCACTTTCGGCCAAATACCTAAGAGCCGTAAGATGCCAATTCATTTTATCTAGAAATATGAATTTTCATTCAACTAGGTTAAACGAGACAGAAGTTATTAAGACAAGGTTAGACACACACATGTACACGGATGCATGCAACAATGAAAGAATATTATCTCATATAGCTTTATTTCCAAAGAAAAGTAGGCTAATAAATTTGCTAAGGAAGTACAAACTCTTACAAATAATAGGCACATTCTTGAAACTTTTAGCCTAATTTTCTTAATCTAACAATTTAATGTTGTGAATTACGTCAATTATTGATATTTTTGTATCGAAGCACAATTTATCAGAAAGTTTATATCCAAACAATATATCTTCTTATTACGAATATCAACCATTTTAATTTTGTCCACATTTTCCGGCCAAATCGCATTCTGTGCAGCGTCTTCAATCCGAACCAGNGAATATCAACCATTTTAATTTTGTCCACATTTTCCGGCCAAATCGCATTCTGTGCAGCGTCTTCAATCCGAACCAGATCATTTGACATAATCGTAAACGGATGAATGCGCGAAGATCAAATATTCATTTCTGTACTTGTGTCAAACACATGTNATCATTTGACATAATCGTAAACGGATGAATGCGCGAAGATCAAATATTCATTTCTGTACTTGTGTCAAACACATGTAGAAAAAAATGTAAATTCAGAAAAATCAAACAATTTCTAGCTAAGTCGTGTTTGCACAAGTATCTATTAAAACCTACTGGTACTGTCGTAATGCTAATAAAATAATTTAACATTTCCAAATGATAACTTATAAATACATTTAGTGGAATTTGAAGAGTATATAAATTCGGCTGAATTTTATTAAAGAATATTACACATACAATACCTTTTACAACCAAAATATATATATAAAAAAAANAAGAATATTACACATACAATACCTTTTACAACCAAAATATATATATAAAAAAAAAAAATGCCTTGTGTGTGTGTACGAGCTCACAAACACACTCAAACACACACACCTTTGTATGCCATACACTCTAATGCATATAATCAAGCGTTGAAGCACCCCATCGTCTTATTAATAGTGTGAAATATTACAATTTTCTATATTGTTTTATTATTGATTTGTTTTATTCACTAATAGAGGAATTGTAATTNATAGTGTGAAATATTACAATTTTCTATATTGTTTTATTATTGATTTGTTTTATTCACTAATAGAGGAATTGTAATTTTGATTAAAAACCACGCAAATGCTGTTCAATCAATTTTATTTGTTAATTTATACGTACAAAAATGTTTTTTTAAAATAAAAATTAGAAAAAAATGAGTATGTGTATTTCCGCGCGCCGTCAAACAAACTCCAACCGCGTTTAAAATGAGCACAGTTCACACGGAAGTTAATTGCTGTACGTAATCAAGCCAATATTCAGTTGCCGATGGAACTGACCGACCATCGGTGGGTCGCCCACGAGCAACACGGAGACAGGAAAATCCACAACCGGGCGGGCATTTAAAAATTTCAAAAGCATCGGATGTAGATCCGTTTTTTTATTCTCTCGCTTCCCACTCTACCCCTTGTCCGGCTCTCCACCTAGCCAAGCCCGCTCCTGAAAAATTCACATGCCGTGGCAAGCCAGCGCTTCGTTTATTTTTCAAACAGTCAAAGTGGTCGTGAAGGGGACAGAGGGATTGGCGGTGTGGAGTAAGTGGGGTTTCGTGGAGGGGGGTGGATGGTTAGGGGTAGAGGGAACCCCAAACACGTTCCGGGGTTACGCGATTGCAACCAGTGTTTCGGATGAGGTTGTATATTTTATTGCGGCTGTTTTCCTAACAGGGCGGAATTTACATAACATGGTAGCCGCGTGGGAACCGCGTACCAATGCCTTCGGAGGGAGCTGAAACATGTTTGGCGGTGTTTTTCTAGCATCCCCTGCCGGTCTGATTAGGGAACCTCTGTGCCCTTGATAAAAAAANAAAAAAAGGGGGGGGGGGGCAAATATTCACTTATCCAGCCCGCACCGCCGTTCGTCTGGGATAAATTATATTACTACTTATTATCGTCAATTAACTCCGCGAGCCCTGGAAAGGAAGCAGAGGTAAACGTCGGTTAGTGGCAACATCGATCCACGAGTAAACACTCAACACAGAGGGCCGAACACTGTGAACCATGGCTATCAATCTATCTCACGATATTGAACAAATTAGGAGCTTTATTTATTTAGCTATTTTCTACTAAATATAATTAACAAATATACTGAATACCTTAAGGATTTCACGAAACGTAAGGGATCACTTAGTATGGTTAATCTATTTGATTTTGTTCTGTCAGCTAATGCATATCTGGTANCGCTTAGTATGGTTAATCTATTTGATTTTGTTCTGTCAGCTAATGCATATCTGGTAGGTTATGGTTAAATATAAACCGTAATACACTGAAGAGCCAAAAAAACTGGTACACCTGCCTAATATCGTGAAGGGGCCCCCGCGAGCGCGCAGAAGTGCCATAAGACGACGTGACATGGACTCGAATAATGGGTGAAGGTATGCAGGAGGCAATTCACACCATTAATCCTGCAGGGTATTCTACAAATTCATAGGAGTGCGAGGCGGTGTAGATCTCTTCTGAACAGCACGTTGAAAGGCATCCAAGATATGCTCAATAATGTTCATGTCTGGTCATTTAGGTGGCCAATGAAAGTGTCTT
>NQII01003241.1:26379-72144 GCA_002778355.1 Clitarchus hookeri | reverse complement strand
ACACCTGCCTAATATTGTGTAGCCCCAACACCCTACCTCCC
Source organism: Clitarchus hookeri (assembly GCA_002778355.1). Taxonomy (NCBI): domain Eukaryota; kingdom Metazoa; phylum Arthropoda; class Insecta; order Phasmatodea; family Phasmatidae; genus Clitarchus; species Clitarchus hookeri. The sequence continues at coordinate 72,103 of NQII01003241.1, read as the reverse complement.
CCCCCCCTCAAACGACTAGAAGGATGCAGAAGTGCCACTAGACGACGTGACATGGACTCGACTAATGTCTGAAGGTATGCAGGAGGCAATTCACACCATGAATCCAGCAGGGCTGTCCACAAATCCAATCTGCACCTTGAGAAAGGGTTGCACGTTTGTCACATTTATTAACTCTCTTCAGTCGTTGTTTGTCCCGTTCTTTCACAATCATTTTCTGGCCGCAGCGATGTCGAAGATGTGATGTTTTATCGGATTCGCGATATTCACGGTACACTCGTGAAATGGTCGTACGCGAACATCCAAATGTTATCGCTACCTCGGAGATACTATTTCCCATCTCTCGTGCGCCAACTATAACGCCACGTTCAAACTCACTTAAATCTTGATAACCTGCCATTGAAGCAGCAGTAACCGATCTAGCTGCAGAACGCATCGCGTTACACTGATTGGTTCCATACCTCTGTTATTTGCATACACACCCCTATACCAGTATTTTTGGCTCTTCAGTGTATAATAATGAATGATATGACGCATATAACCACAGAACCAAAAATTAATACTTTGTGAGTTGAAGCTTTTGTTGTCTGGTTTTACAACAAAAATAATTGGGTGTGGGTAGGTTTACTCGCAAAGGAAGACAGAGATAAATGGAGGAAGTCAGAAAGACAGAGAAACAGAAAAAATTATTTACCAGTCAGACATGTCGGCCACGAATACATTTAATTTTTGCTGAGAGGTAATTCGTAGGTATGCTGTTTTTGGTTGAAATATTTTTCATTTTATACATTACAGGCACAAAACCCTACGTTTAATTGTAGACAATGTCAGAATATAACTTTTTCTACGATATGTTTGTGAATTCATAGTTGTAAATGTCTCAAAGTACGGTTTTCATCGTATGAGGCTAGGGTTCCCGGAGTTGTTTCGGTTTTGGATCTCATGTTTATAGCGTAGATGAATATCTAAACTAAAAAAAGAAATACAGTGTAAAGTTTTATGGTACACATTTCTTGTTCTGGTTTATCTCGAACACTTTTTCTTGTGCTTCAGTAAAACGATGACGTCCTACAGTATGGTAGAAGAAGATTAGTCAGATTATGAAGAAAGGATATGATGTGTGTACGCGCAATCTGACGTGTGCGTGCGTGCGTATACTTGTGTTTGTCCGTCCAGTGTATAAACTTTGTATACTGTAATTTGACTTATTTGACTTGTCCAATATCTTTGTACAGCCATGTATTGAAAAAAGATATTACGAACGCAATAAAAGAAGGAAACAAACAAACGACAGGACCTCCTACTTTAAGCATACATCAAAGGTCACTTTGAGCTCGAAACTTGGTAATACTGAGGACTGAGGTACAAGCCATCGCTGTTCCGCCGGCCTCCTTTTGTATGAACAGAATGCCTTAGCGCTGACAGTCATCCACCGGAGACCTCTGTTCAGGGGAAGACGGGAGAGTAGCAGGGCCGCCTTCATTAAGGCCATATTTCACGATAATATTTTATTTAATTTTATAAAAGATATTTTAAAAAAGACCACATACATGTAAATATTTGAAATAAAATCATTAATGTTTTCAAAATATAGCACCGAAATTCGGAAATTTCGGAATATGGGAACCTAAGTTTCTCTGCTCCTAATTAACTTTGCCAACTTAATCTCATGTCATGTGATCTATATAATTTACTCAACATACTATTTCTGTATCAAGGATATTTATGAATCTGTACTCTGGCACTAGTATCCTGAATCTATTTTAAATAGGTATTGATGTTTCTGCCAAAACATTTTACTCGTCCGAGAGAAAATTATATTAATATTTATTATTTTCTATTGGACGAATAAAAATGTTTTGGCGAAAACATCAAGACCTTTTTAAAAGAGAGTCAGTATACAAGTATCCAAGTATCGATTGTTAAATAAACTCGATATTTAAGTAATATGTTACGTATATGACATAGATCACATGACAAGAGACTTAATTGGCAAAGTATATTAGGAACACAGAAACATAGGCTCGAATATTCAGAAATTTTCGGCTTTTCAATGCTATATTTTGAAAACTATAATATTTTCACTTCATATATTAAAATTTATGCTAGAATTATATAAATCTCTTCTGGATACTGATAAACAAAATTATAGTAAAATATGGCCTTGCCATCTCAAATGTTTAAATTTTTCATCTTAAGTTACATTTCAGCTGGTTTGACGCTATTTCCTGCATGACATAGCATAAATTATAGTTTCTACAGCTTTACCAATATTGCATATCTCCACTGCATTTACTAAATCATAACTAGTAACTGCTGCGAAGAAGAAGTAACCTTACTTTGCGAACGATTTCAGTAGTAAGAGTAACTACAGGTTTAAAAGAATTCCAACATCATAACATATACAAAGCAACATCGTGTGTCCTCTTGTTACATACAAATTTATGCAAAGTTCGTCATGCGTATAGTTGCAAAAGTTCAACAGATCCGAGATATTGGGGACTAATCTCCCTTAATTTCGTCGTCTCAATCTAGATATTTCCCTATGAACTTTGTCCTAGATATTGTATTATTGAATTACACTTAACTTAACCCAAAATTTTGACATTCAAAATCCAAGAAAATTTGAATAGTACCAAAAATTCCTCAAAATGTCCCCCGTATTAGCATTTTATTTGTAAATCCGGTCTCTTATCTCTAACTTTGAGTTCGGCTCTTATCATTGTACGTTGGCACTTCCCGTTGCAGCACACACATAAAGTGACACGACGAACTCTCTGCACTAGATTATTGCAGTCCATTGCCTTTACCGTCGTAGGTCATATTAACCCAGAAGAAATGTTTGAGACACAGCTGGTCTGCAGCTTGAGATCAGTAAGTCAGACAATCAGCGGCGCAAGTAAACTAGTGTATGCTAAGAACGTTATGTGTTAACTTCATGCATGTTACGTTTCGCACTTACTGGACTTACTTCTAAAGCAGGCAACAGCTTTTCGGAACTGTATTTATTTTGTCTTGCACACCGCATACCAGAGCCATTGGTTAACTACTTCGGACAATGTAGATGTTTGTGACACAATCTGCTTGGTACCAACGAGAAGACTTCATCAAAAATAGGGGCAATTAAAATGGCGGAAGCCCCTGTATTGTATAAACGTGAAAATGTGAAGTTTTAAATGGGCGGTGAATTTCGGATGTTCATAAAATTGTCTGATACTGCAGGATATGTTCCAATGTATGATAAAGTACTGTTGGTGTATAACGGATAAAATATGTACATTAAAATATATTTAAAAAAACGAGCTGATTCTAAAATTAAAATCTGCACGTTGCTGCCAATTTCGGACACAGTTTATAACAGGGATGTGAAAGGCGAGCGCTAATGAAAGCCTGATGGCCTATCTGAGGGATATTAGCTGTCGTTCCAAGCAGCCCAAGTACTTGTCGAGATGATACAGGTTTGCGGTAAAAAGCGATGGAATGTGGATTGGGAAGAGGGAGCGGTAGTAATTCCCAGCAAGAAAAATTCTCCCATAATATTTCTGGGAATTGAACTCGGGACCATTGCAATGAATAGCTAGTCACCAACCACTTTTTACTTTTTTTTCCTTTCGTTTATACAGAATAAACTTTTTTCAAACTTTTAGCTGACTCAGACAGGACTGTTATGACAAACACAAATTGACACCCAAGACTTACTTGGGACTCGAGCCCAGAATAACTGGCCCCTTAAGCCAGTTCGCAACGAGGTTTACCGCTTAAGTTGGCTTCGTTAGGCCATTCGTAAGACCTTTATTTAGTGAAATATCAAAAATAACTTATTTAAAGCGTTTTGTACACACAAAATCAATAAAAATTAAAAAATTAACTAGATTAAGTATTACGTGGTAATACAGATTTAGAGAATTTTATTAGTTGATATCAGCCTGAAGTATTCCATTTTACCCACAGAAAGAGCAAATGACCAACCAAGACGTGGACAGCATGAAGCCTTCTACTATACTGTTCCCAACAGTTGGTATCACTGTACACTGCGACATCTTCTATTCTTTAGACTGAAAACGTGATTTTATTTGCCACCTATAAAAAAATATGTCTTCGAGCAAGTTAGAATAAATAAATAATTTATTACGCAACTGTGAGAGCAACAGCTGTCTCGTAGCTGTTATGCTATTAAAGTAAATATTTTCATACTAGCCTCTCCGGCAGGCAGCTGTATTGAAATTTTTAATTTATATTTAATTAAAATTTTTGTACTTTGAAATGTTATTAATTTACTAGACTACTACATAATGCAATTAAGTAATTTTTTTATTGCATATGCCCTTAAAAACTACCTAAAACGAACTCTCAGCAGAAAAATTTGCTGCATCTTCGAAATTACTTTTCGTTCGAAGCAATATCTCACGTAGCACATGCATTAACAAGTATTTAATTAAAATTGCTTAAAAAAGTACAATATAAAAAAAATGTTAGTGTTTCAAGAATGTTTGAAATATTTTCCATCATAATATTGATATAAAACATTTTCCGGGCAGGTAAATAACTTTGAAGGCATCAAATTATTGTTTGTCCGCTACCGGGTTATTTATTGAGGTAAGCTTGACAATTTCCCAATATTATCGTTTACTGATGCAGCTTATATAGTCCTGATATGCTCGCTGGGATGTCTAGTCCACTTACAATAGCAATAAACTATTGCACAATGGCTGACATAACGACCGTTATTTTGCACGACAATACAAATTTCATGAAACACATGAGAAAAGTGCGAAATGAAATTTTGAAAATCAAACGAATAAAAATAAAATAAAAATACAAAAGTGTATGGCGCTATACCTTTACTTCGTGTATTAAAAAAAATATGTGCTTCTCATGAAAGGGTGAATATTACCCGAACAAAGCTAGTCGTACAGTTGTAAGAAAACGACATGGCCCAAACTCGCNTTCTCATGAAAGGGTGAATATTACCCGAACAAAGCTAGTCGTACAGTTGTAAGAAAACGACATGGCCCAAACTCGCTTATCTGTGACTTGTTCCGCGACTCGCATGTCGCGACCCACAGTGCTCTCTAAGACTTGCAACTTACGAATCTTCCCGCAACCCTCGACCAACTTCACGATTCGCAACTTGTCGTGCAACCCACGAGACAACTCGAGACCAACTTCGAGACCCGGAGTGTGCCTTGCAGCCCAATAATCACGTCGTGACGTGATTATAGACTTGCCTCTTTGCTCGCTGGTATCTTACTTGTATACTGCTTAGGCCTACGTGCATTTATACAAAATGTTTTAGTAAAAGCGTGCAAAACTGAAACTGGAAATAGGGGTCGCTAGACGGAGCGTTTTGATATAGGGAACTCGCGGTCTGTGAAGCCAGCGAATGGAGATATGGGCATAAACATGTAGGTGACCCACGATGTGTTTGTGGTTCACCTATCGACAAGACGGTAGCTCTGTCGTCCCTACATTGCCACAAAACGAGCGCATGCCAACGACAGACGCAACACGCATGGGATATTTTTCAGCAGTAACTCATACGCCATTATCATGTTTGCATGGAGGTTGGTGGCCGTCACTTTGAGCAACTCTTGTGAGGTACAAACTAGCACGTTAACTCCGGTCCGTCAATGGAATGGTCGTGTACGGCAATACCTGTCAATGATGTACACACGCAATGTCACTAATAAACGTAACCAATCCTGACGTAAGCGTTCGTGTAAGAAATTTTTACGCCCACATCTCCTTTCACTGGCTTCGCAGACCACACGTTTCTTATCTAAAACTGTTTCGTGATGCGGCCCCTACTTCCTGTTTCATTTTTGCACGCTTTTACTGAAACATCCAGTATAGAATTGGAACGAAATCTAAGATATATATGCTGAACGGGTATCTTGAGATTTTAAGGTTGCAGTCTTTTTCAAATTTGTCATTTCGTTTTCTCTTGCCGTCGGAATGAAGAGTTTCTGTGAGCCTAGGCGAATTATATCGGTAAAACGAGAAACTATATGTGAAATGAGATTCGCATTGGCGGCACATCAGTGGCGACGCTTTTGTTGCTGATTGNGGTAAAACGAGAAACTATATGTGAAATGAGATTCGCATTGGCGGCACATCAGTGGCGACGCTTTTGTTGCTGATTGGAATTGGCTTTAACTAGAGACCCAGAAATTTTGCGGATGAAATTGACAACAAGCTAGATTGCACAATCCTTTGTGTACTCCAGCCTCAGTTAGTTTTTCATTGGCTGATGATAGTTCACTTTTACCGCAGATCAGGTTGCACGGTATTTATTCCTTGTTTCCTCGCGGGTCTGTTATTGGCTTACATTAGTCCAGGACGTGTTTTACAAACAGCGTTACAACTAGAAGGAAAAATCAAGTGTACGTGTTTTCGAAGTCTTGCTTGTCATCAANGGTAAAACGAGAAACTATATGTGAAATGAGATTCGCATTGGCGGCACATCAGTGGCGACGCTTTTGTTGCTGATTGTAATTGGCTTTAACTAGAGACCCAGACATTTTGCGGATGAAATTGACAACGAGCTAGATTGCACAATCCTTTGTGTACTCCAGCCTCAGTTAGTTTTTCATTGGCTGATGATAGTTCACTTTTACCGCAGATCAGGTTGCACGGTATTTATTCCTTGTTTCCTCGCGGGTCTGTTATTGGCTTACATTCGTCCAGGGCGTGTTTTACAAACAGCGTTACAACTAGAAGGAAAAATCAAGTGTACGTGTTTTTGAAGTCTTGCTTGTCATCAACTGAATGCGCGAAACTTCCGGGTCTCTGGATATAATTTGCGATTTGGTTGTATACCTAGCTGTTGGTTGCTCAATAGGTAAGTCCGAGAAGCCGAAAGTCGGTCGTAAAGATGCGAGTGATATAAATTCCTTTGTAGGCATGACGTTAAGTAGAGACGCTGCATCTCAGGGACGAGAGAATAGCTCGGTGGAATTTTGAGAAACCCTTCATCATCGTCTTTAACTTATTCATTCTNCCCTTCATCATCGCCTTTAACTTATTCATTCGTTTAAGAACCGAGGTGTCTGGCCCCGAGAACACCTTTACGCCTCGAAAGTTATTAAGTAAGCTATTCCATGAATTTTGTTATTACAGGGCATGAATCAAGTATTAGTACACTGGTGTACGGGTACCAGTAATACTCTTAGGGACAACGGTGTTGACATGGAAAACCTGCGTCACAGAATGAAAAGAGTTAACTTAACATTTGGTGAATCAACATGATTATAGCTGTTACACTAAAAGAAAATTAAAAAATCTTGGAAAGAAATATTGGATAATATGGACGAACAAATGCTTCATATGAAATAGGCAAAATGCAAATGTACAGGACAAATAAACACGTGAAGACCACGCGAAAGTTGCCTACCGTAACATACTGTACGGATGTTCCTAAAACACGAAATTAATGTGATGAAATTCGTCGCACATCACACCTGTTTGTTTTAGTTGCATAATATAATCCGCCACAATTTAAATCGTGGTAGTTGAGATCACATGGTAATATTTCCCTGGTGAGACACGATTCCGAACAAACAGCGACAACCGTTAATTTAATTGAGCAACGCAAGACTTCCGCGTGACGAAAAAAAAGTACTTTAGTTAAGAGCGCCGCTATCATTGATTACCAGCAACGGGGGTGACCGGTTCCTCACTGAACAAAATAATTGTTTCAGTATACGAAATATATTTGTTTGCGAGCCGTTTGTTTCAGCTAAACGATATTCTGTTGGTACAACCAAGCGTTAGTTCCTCCAAATGAATACAATTTGTTCACGAAGCCAAATAATCTATTTAAAACAATATTGTTTGTTTCACCCTAATATTTTGTTGTTTAAGTATGTTAAACAAATATTTAGCGTAAGGAAACATTTTCTTAAAATTTCCCAACAAAATAATATGTTTAGTTACATGCGATATATTTTGACCAAATAATTTATTTGCAGCGACCAGATAATTTGTTTGGTGACACTAATTCACACTCAGAGAAAGGCCAAACAAAACATTTCTTTCTATAGGGTCAAAAATATATTTGGTTTCAGTAGTAGAAAAATTATGAGTCAGGCATAAGGTAGTAGGGTAGTTGAACAGTGGAGTTGTTCATGCTCTGTCATTTTGGTGGCCTGGTGGCCATTTTACCTCAAACTTTTCCGTTTTTCTCTCAAAATCAATTAATTTTCCATCAAACTTTCCCTAAATTTCCCTTTTCCTTAAAAAAATATAGAACCCCCCCTCCCCAATGTGCAAAAAAAAGCTGCCTCCCGAAAAAACCGAAAAACCTCATTTTAACCAATTCGGGAAGGGGGCTTCTTTCCGAAGGAAGCAGTGATGGCCATATTGGTTTTATACATGTAGCATTTAGTCGATGGGAGTACTGCTGTAGGTACTGTTGCTGGACCCACAACCTTTGTCACCATAATATTTTATAATGGCATTCACAAGCTGAGACGATGTATCTTTCACATCAGTTGCTGTCAAAGTAAGCCTCTCAGGTGACACCCAACTGCTTATAATATACCTGTATGCAAGCGCTATGACATCATGGTGGCAATGAACAAATCATATTACACCAATAAATTACTGTGCGGGCATAGACCAGTCAATCACCTAGTTGCCAAGTTATTGCTGCTGGCCAATCATTTGCAGGCATTGAAGCATCACATGCAAGAGTCTGTCAGCAGGAGTCAATCTTTCCATCAGTCCTTCGCAACCCTCACCAATAAGCCCCATATGCACCGTAATCAGCACCGCACGCACTACAATCAGCACCGCATGCACCACAATTAGCACCACATGCACCACAATCATCCATTTTGCTATACAAATTACCCCTTGTCCCTAAACTCCATGACACTTGACCTTTAACCCCATGACCCTTAATGCTTGACTCATGGGGTAATGGGGTCAAGGGTCATGGGGTCATAGGCCATGGGGTTAATTGTCATGGAATTAATTATCATGGGGTCTGCAGTCATAGGGTTTTGGGTTATTGGATCAAAGGTCATTGGGTCATGGGGTTAAGAGTCATAGGGTAAAGGGCAATGGGGTAAAGGGTCACGGGTTCATTTGGGGAGCAAGATGGGTGATTGTGGTGCATGCGGTGCTGATTATGGTGCTTGCGGTGCTGATCGCTGTGTGCGCGGTGCTGATTGTGGTGCATACGGTGTTAATTGCAGTGCGTGCGGTGTTGATTGTGGTGTATGCGGTGCTGATTGGTGAGGTTTGCGAAGAATTGATGGAAAGATTGACTCCTGCCGACTGACTGCTGCATTTGATATCTCAATGCCTGAATATGATTGGCCAGCAGCAATCCCTTGGCAACTCAGTTATTGACTAGTCTATGTCCACACAATGTCTTATTGGTGAAATATGATTCGTTCATTGTCACCATTATGTTATAGTGCTTGCATACAGGTATATTATAAGCAGATGAGGGGTCAGCTGAAAGGCTTACTTCGACAGCAGCTGACGTGAAAGATAATCGTCTCAGCTTGTGAAAGTAATTATAAAATATTATGGTAACAGAGGTTGCGGGTTCAGCAACTATACCTTCTGCAGAACTGCCATCGACTTCTTCGAGTATAATGCTGAGAGTGCCAGCGACTCCTTCGGATGGGCCACTCGCAGCAGTGCTACCATCGACTTCTTCAGGCATGTCGCCGAAAGCAGCCTCTACTTCTTCGGATGTGTCACCTAAAACAGTGCTGCAATCGGTGACTTCGTCAAGGCTTCGTTGCTGTTACTGTGACACGATATTTTCCTACAGCCATAGTGCAAGGAAGCATAAAAAAACTAATTGTGTGAAGGGTCCTTCCTGTTCTACGCAACTATGTGTTAAGTGGAAGCGTCTGTTCAAACGAGGTGATAAGCTGAAGAGACATATCAAGAAATGTATAGGTACAGTTCCTGCAGCTAAGAAACTACATGTACTAGACGTTGGAAAAACCACATCGAATGAATTCTACTTTCAACAATCAGCATTCAAAGGTACATTAAAATATTATGTACTTGGGAATAACTTTGATGGTACAAAAACATATTAACGTACCATGACTACATTAAGCAAAGGATAATCAATCAATTGACAGAAGAATTTGAAGAAGTTCCTATAACATAAAATGTTTGACTGGGGTGTACCTATGAAAAACCATATTTTTAGATGAAGCCATTAGTCGGCGAGCATTCAAGGCTGCGAACGTAGCATTGTACAATGTTGATAACATTCCAGATGCAGTAGAATCCTTGAAATAAAAACTTTGCCGTGAAGAAGAAGAATATATGGCCAACGGTTCTGTTTGGACGCTTGCTAGTTTAGATTGTCTTGAGCTGCGTATAAGCAGATTATATTCACTGTGTGAAAAGTGACCATACAGCTGTAAATATATAACATTAATACATGGAAACTATAGAGATTCTGTTTTATTGGGTTGGTTGTCTAAAGAATGAAAAAAATATTATAAATTATTTAAATGAAAAAATGATTAATTTCTCGCTGGTGTTGTAACCTACCTACTTCCCTGACATAGGAAATAAGATAACCTTGGCTTTTAGATCTGTCATTACATGATGGTACTGTAAGTGGCCATGATAAAAAAAATGAAACGATGCGACGTGTCAAAATATAATGATTTGAAAGTTAGTACTTCAAAATTTGCTGTGTAGGCCCACAACTGGATGTGCACCATCAATGATATAGTAATAAAGGTATTATATTTAAATTAAATGCACAGAAACTAAGAATGGATTGTCATTATAATACATTTTAAGCAGGTTAGGTGCAACAGACACGAAAACGTGCTGTTGAAGCGGCAGAAAGTTGACCCTTAGACTTGGAGAGAGGAGACGCGGCTTGGGTAGGCGTTCTTCAGTGCGGTGTATGGTGAAGAGAGGTTCTACATAAATTTCTTCATGACTGGTGTTGCTCTAATACGCCACAGTTATTTTTCTAGTAAACACAAATTACGGACTAATGGGTTTCTATGGTTAATGGTTAAGACCATATGGCATAATCAAAGATTGCAGAAGTGATATAACATAAGATGATGGTTCAAGGGGACCGAGTAATCAGCAGGCTAATAAATCGAGGTGGAATGACACAGCATGAATACAATGCAATATGTTGCGTGGAGCACAGTTAAGTGAATAGTGGCGAAAAAATTAACAAGGAATGACAGAGAATAAAAAGACGGTAACTAAGAAAAAAAAACCAAATCAAAGATGGTGAACATTGCAAGACAGACCATGAGAGAATGTTTGTTTCAGCAGCTCATCTGGTGGCTAAACCGAGAAATTAGCACCACTTAGGTGATGGAAATAGAATCCAATATGCCAGGCGGAGACAGCACCAAATATACTTTAATAAAGTAAATAAATATGGCTGCCACCTGGTGGCTAAATAGATAGCTCGTCTGGTGTCGAAATAGAAAGTTAATACACTAGTGCTACCTATTGAAAATAAAATCGAATATGGGTGCCACCTGGGGAGCTAAATCGATAAATAAAACACTATCACCACATATGCCTTAAAACTGGATCCGAGATGACTACCTACAGAAATGCAAACAAATGACAAACGAAAAAACAAGATTTCAGGAGAACGAAGGTGAGGGACAAACTCCAGAGATGTAAACAAATTATAAAATATATAAAAAAGGCATATTGAAGACAGGCGAGAGAGAACGACACCTTCTCTGGCAGCGAAGTCGATAATTAATACAATAGCGTCATCTAGGTGATTAAAAAGTAAACATATAAAATCAAAAATGGCGTTTCGAGTATAGGTGAGAGACAAAAAACAACGGTGTAAACAAATGAAAAACGAAAAAAAAAAAAAAATAAAAAAATGAAATCGGTAATAATACACTATCTCCACCTAGGTGTTGAAAATAAAAACAAATGACAAACAAGAAAGAAAACGAAATGGCTGCATACGACGGAATGAGCTAGAGTGAGTGGGGCGGAGTCCTGTCGACCAATGAGAAACCTTGGTAGGGGAAGGGAATGCTAAGACAATGTAATTGATTGGAGAGGTGTCAGTCGTCTACTGGACGTAATGCCAGGTAAACCTCCGGAAATGTAGGTTTATTAAATTAATTTCTTATATAACATTTTAAAATAATTTTTAATAACCATTTGAATAAATTTTTGGAAATTTTGAAATATTTGGGGTTTTTTTTTTTTGGAGAATTTTGCGATTTTTTTGGTTCAAGTTAATACGTACGGGGTCAACATCAAGGTCTTAGGACAAGATCAAGGCTATTTGGATCCAATATGGTGGTTGGGCGACGTCATAACATGGTGACTGTTCGGCTGTGGTCCTCCATCCCCTCTATGCCGGAACATTCGAAATTTAAATTTTATATTTGTTGTAAATAAATGTTTTAATAAATTTGTTAAAAAAATTTTTTTATAACTTTTTGAAGTGTTCATATTTTTGGGATTTTCAGATTTGTTTGGTTTCAATGTCATTCAAGGTCACGGGGTCAAGGTCAAATGTCAAGGTCACCTGAATTCAATATGGCGTCTAAGATGACTGACAGAATCAAGCTGGTAGACTGTCAGCTCTGACTCCGAACACTGTACCCTGCGTATCGATTTAATATCCCCTATGGCTATAAAATCAATATGGCCACCCCTGCTCTGCCCTCGAAAAGAAACCCCCCTAATTGGATGAAATGAGGTTTCTGGGCTTTTGGGGGGCTCCTTTTTTGTACATAGTGGCTTCTACATTTTTGAGGAAAAAGGGAAATTGTAAAGGGAACAAAAAATTTTCGAGGGAAAATGGCCGCCGGGCGACCGAAATGACAGAGCATGGACTAAACAGCTCCACCACTCCACCGTGCCACTATCTTTTGCCCGACTCATAATTTCCTGCTACTAGTTTCCCCAACAAAATATTTTGTTGAGTAAACTAAATTTGAAAAGCAACAGTATTAACTTTGTTTATATAACAATAAACATGTTTGAATAAACAAAGCCTGCCAGCAAAACATTTAGTTTAATAAACTGTCTTTATTTGTTTGGCTGCTAATTTATTTGCCTTAACTCGAAAATACAGCTCGAAAGTTTGTGTGGTTTTTTTGTGACAATAAGAATAGTAAAAGTGTCTGTTTGTGCATTTACTGGTACCTATTAATGGCACATGCATCCTTCTAAAACAAGTTCAACAGAAAACTAAAAAGTAAAGCTTCAAAACTTGATATATTTGTTTGCGCACGTTATCCAGTATTTCAATTGCATGTATTTAAAAAACATTCCAATTTTTTACGTAGTCTTATTAGCTGAGGTTGAAAGGGCGTAGCGATCCGACGCAAGCTATTAAGGTTCGAATCTCTGTCAGACTTCCAAATATCTTTATATTAACGGAAACTGTTTAATGTACGTATTGCTAAACAATTCATTTGTTGCACCAAGCAAATCTTTCTTTGGGGCAACTTAATATGAACAACAAAATAATTTCTTTACAACAAAACAATCTCGGAAAGTAGACTAAAAGGAGTTGATATCTGTAAAAAGTAATTGAAGGAAAATCTGAAACAGGCGTAAACGTATAACAATAACCATAACAAAAAAAAAAATAACATTTTCATCTGCAGTATGAAGATAAAATCCATTTTCTTCCCCAATATTTTTTAACTGCGTTAATGTAGACACTTGAAGTGCGTTAAAATCTGACTTGTATAAATATTATATTCGTTTCAACCTCTTTGGGGTACGATGAAACAGTCATTTCTTTGAGTGTTGCTCCTTCCTTTGCACCCAATACCTCTTCATTCTTTCAGATCTTCTTCTCTCCTCATCTGAGATGATGGGTTTCGACCTTATTTTAGATTTTTCTTGGAACCTTATCCCTTCGTCTGTAAATTTTATCTGTACTGTTATATCAAGTAATGACTTTTGTGTAGTTTTTAATTCTCTTAGGTCTTTTTAAATTTCTGTGAACCAATTAGGCTTCGTATGTTCATAAGAAATTAATTTTTACACACTCTCTTCTACAGTCGTCATATGCACATCTTCCATTTAGTGGTTGCACATGCTACGGTAGCTGACATTTAACTATCTCTGTGAGCACAACTTTAAGATTAATTATATCATGGGCGCATTTGTTTAGGCTTAGTATACACTCGACCAAATAAGAGGAAAATGTGAGATGGCCGCACGTCTCAACACAAGTTTATCAGTGGGCGAAGACACAGTACTTCTTCATATGTGTTGGTATCAATCATAGTTATTGCGTACAACGAAATGGCAAGTGAAGTTGATTCTATCACATCGATCATTGCAAAGTATATTCCTGTCAACAACCAGATTTGCTTGCTAAAGTGTTTACATATGTAAATACATCCTATATATAATACATATACATGTAATTCGCAAATGCAAAAGCCAATCTGATATATATTCATAGACTACGTACGTATACGTCTGTTTGTATCAGTAAAAAATAAGTTTTTATTTTTCAAAGAAAACGGACTCCTTTTGACGGCCACCTTATTGGAAACACTAAAGTAAGAGCTCAAAACTATTTATTATGTTACTGTAAATTCATCTCTGCATGTAAAAGCTTGATTCTCGCACGGTTGCCAGGCTGACCCCAAGTACGTCACAGAATTGCCTAGATTCCTCGTTCTAGTTCCTAATACCATTTCAAATCCACTTACAGTCTACTTGCATAAGCTCTCCACGCATGAATGCACTGATTTTGAAAGTTAAAAATAAATTAATATTACAGTTGAGGGAAATTTAACTCTGCAGACATTGAATGCTTATCTTTGTTGTTAAGATTTCAATTTGTACGCATTTTGTAAAATGGGTATTTATATCATAGCAATGTTAGATTGCATAGTTTTCGCATAATATAAAAATCACTATTTTTCAATTAAATAAATTACTAGCATCGCCACGCATAAAAATGAAAAAAAAAAAAAATAGAATAAGCTATAGGATGTCATGTAGATTACTTTTAAAAGTTCTTATCTTTTGATATGTAACAAACGTTTTATGATAGCCTCAACAGAAAAATGTACACAAAAATGTCCTACACTCAACAATTGAGATATATGAAATCTTCTGCCTGCGTGACTACATAAATACCTCGTAGCAGTTTATGAGAATTATTTCGATATTAACTAATTTATATTTCTCAAAGTGAGTTTTTAGTGCTCGGGAAACGGTAAATTTGTAATTTCGCAATGAAATAGTACAAAGCCATGAAATATAAATTTTATCTCTCTTAAAATTACACCGTATATAATACCTTCAAGATTATCAAACGTTGCCACTTACATAAAACAATCAATTTCATGGTACGCAATTTCCTTAAATGTAGCGACATTAAAATACTTTCTGGCATTTTGCAAACTTAGAAATTTTCCCAGTATGTTTTAATCTAAGCCTTTTCCAATAAATGTACCGATATTTTCACATGCAAACTTACTTCTTGAGTTTCGCTGAGTTAATTTATATCTCTAAATAGTAAACAAGAAAGTCGCTTATCCGCGTCTGTCTGTGTATTCGCTTAGTACTTCTAAACTACTTCACGAATTTTGGTGAGAATTTCTTGAGGAAGGTTTTGGTGTATCAAACATTTGTATTTAATGTAAGGATAGTAGAGAAATACCGAACCGTTTGCAATCAAGTCGTAAAAAACCGCTTTAAGGGTGCTTACATGGCTTGCGCTGACTAAACCATAAGAGATACATCAAATTAATACTACAGAATTGTAGCTGTCCAAAATATCTACAGAAATGTCCGCAAAAGCATATGTTTATCTTTAAAGGATTACCCACAGTGACCATTTTTGTATTTCAAAGTATGGCTGTAAAAACGAAATTGTTACCGGGCGAAGCCGGGTTGGTTCGCTAGTTTGTTTATAAATTAAGTTTGCCCATGCAAAATTATTTGCTTTATTACAGGGAACAAGTGCAAGTTTAGATAGAGAAGCGGATTACCATACTTTATGACTGGAGTATCTCTAATTCATCGTGTAGGTGTGATGAAGTCCTGTGCAATGCGAAGTACTTGTAAACTGGCATCCCAGGAATGTATTTTATTTTCTGTGTTGTTATAGCTACACAATTAACATTTTCTCCACAGATAACATCAGAAATTAAGAACTTTGCTTCCGTAATTCGCATGTAAAATGTATTCAATATACTCTATTCACCAAAATTTCAGATAGCAAATTAATTGCCTTCCATGGATTTTTCGCCTTTTTATACCGAAGGTTGTACAATGTTTTAAAAGTGAAAAATATTTTTCTATTAAACCGAGAGGAAAAAGTTTTTCTAATTACGGAATGCTAACGTTTGTAATTGCCATAAAAGTAAAAAAAGAAAAAGTATGCACTCATTAAAAAAGTGAGAAAATACAGACACTTCAATGTTTCCGGATTTAAATATTTTTGTCTCTTTTGTTGATATTTTAAACAATATATAACTGCTACGTTTAGATACAGTTGGCAGTGCTTAAGGCTGACGCATGTCTGTCATTTGAAAACATGATCCTGCTCGCTTTGTTTAGTTATTTTCCCAGAACTGCGCAATAAAACCATGCTCTCATTGTTGTTTAGGAGCGATTTTTAAGTTGCCAGGGGCTGTTGGAGCTCACGAGAACTCAAAGCAGCTTCATTTACCAAATATAAAATGCGGAGATGGGAAAGGAGAATTGCCAAAACTCAGAGGACTTCAATACCTCTACACAACTGCCGCTCACTGGCACAGCCCAATATAATCCCACCGCATGAAGAATGCAGTTAAATTTGAACCTTTGTGCTCTGCCTTTGTACTCGCGCCCCAACGAATCCCGACGGCTTCTCATGAGAATTTATCAGCAGTCTTCATGTAATATGAAATACCGCAATTCCTGAAAAGGACTGAAGACGATTTACCAGTTTTTAGTCAGGGAATATACCATACGGCACATCAGCAAAGGAATATGTAACAAACAAAATCTGTTTAAAAATACCAATATTCGTCCGATTCAAGTCAATTTATTTTATCAATATATTTCTGAAACAAATATTACATAATATTTAATAAATGTTTATAATTTTCATAGATTTAGGCCCAATGCGTGAAAGCCAATTATCACGAATTGTACAATTGTTGTTACATATGATTTATATTAATATGTGTGCTAACGCATATTTCTTACAAAACTCAACCACACATTCCACATAAATTTTTGTAAAATCCTGGTAGAATTAAGAGCAAATGATTTCACTTAAACAGAAATAAGTTTAATAGTTGTTTTCATCTACAAAAGATAAAAATGGGATGAAAAATATGACTATTTGTTTAAAAAAAATTTACAGATTTAAACAGTTTTCTTAGTCATAACCACTGCGCTTTTGCACGAGAGTTGTCACCACCGTATTATTATTTCTATATTTATCTTCACGTTAGGCACAATAATTGTATCACTTGATCATCCTTCGCTAACATTGGTCGGGTGATGCTGCCATCAAGAACAGCGTTTGTAAATTATGCATATCTTAGTGCCTAGGACCTTCCTTTTTCTACTATACTCGCACTTCTCTTTGTACATCTAGTGTGTTATTATTTTATCAGTGGCTCAATTCATGGCCAATGTCATTTAAGAATACGGAGACAAAATTGTTACTTAATCATGCATTGTCGGGTGTTATATAAGTGACTTCGAGGGCTACTTCTAATGAAAGCTATTAAACTCAACGCAAATTTCTCAATGATAATCCGCATATCAGAATATTACTTACTTCCTGCTGCTAACTTACGTATACAACGCATCTGCTATCGTTTTTGTTGACTCGCATTCAGGATAATGCGGATTCAATTCTTGGTCTTGATTTCGGTTCTCCGGGGTTTTACGAAATTGGTCCAGGTGCATGCTGGGATCGTTCAATAGAGGCCATGGCTGACTTCTTTCCCGTTTCCTGCACATCTGAGCAGCTTGTTTCGTCGCTAATGACCCCGTAGTCAACGAGACGTTAAGCCCTACCTTCGTTCCTACACACATGCAATTTAAATGTTCTTTTCACAACAAAAATATTAACTACGCGATTACTGTGTAAGTTGCAATTTTCCTTGTGATAGTTCAATGATGACTACCCACGTTGTCCAAGTCCCTGTTATCAGTTCCTAATGACACCCTCCTAGTCGGTGGTAATTTGTCTGCACGCTTTTAAAACCACGATCAGAGGGCCGCGGTTTCCTAGTGGTTAGACTACTTGCTTTCCACCTAGGCAAACCAGGTTCGATGCCCGGCGGGGTCGCTCCCGGGTTTTCGTATATGAGAATCATGCTAGACATGCCGTTGGGTAGTGGGTTTCCTCGAAGATCTGCCGTTTACCCCGCCCTTGCATTCCGGCGCTGCTTCATACTCACCTCGTTTCACCCTTATTGGATCTCGAGATCTCGATGTTAAGAGCCACCCAAATCTCGCCTCTCAAACCACGAACAAAGCCAATTCCGGGCCTGCATGTCTGCTAAGCCTCGGAAACGCCTGAGTGTTTGGTTACACCGCAGTTCAGGCTGAACACCTATCACGCGTTATCACACCCACCTTCAACACAAATGTACTGATATCTTTAAAACGACTAACCTGAAAGGGCTCTGACAAGGCAACATTTTTATTAATTTTCAGATGCAGTTTAACTTATTTAAACGAACCATGAATTTTGAAACTAATTTCATAATTATAGTGGCATAGAAGGTGGTATGATATTACCACCTAATTCCTATAGTTTGAAGATCTCTCTTTTCTAGTACACTGTTTAAAAACGTTTTTCGTAATCGCAAATAATTGTTTTATGTTTTTTTTAAGAAATGTTATTTTAAACTCTTTTCTCAGGAGCACATAGCTGTCCCAGTGTTGACTGCATCGATAAAAATAATCTACTTGCTTTCTCAAAGGTATCTCCTGCGTGATTCAGTATATCCCGTCCTAACTTATCACGTATATTAAAATAACAATAATTTTAGCGAGAGTCGAGGAGAGACGCGATATATATTGTACAAACAAAAGAGCTGGCTCATTTAAATACGATCTCTCTTTAATCTGAAACGAAAGCATTTGACATCACTTTATTATATTCAACTCACGTGTGTGTGTCCCACTTAGGAGATAATGGATCTCATTTCTGTGTATACGCACGGCGTAAAATTCTTTAAAATATTTATTTTTAAATCTAAATGTAGTTTTTCTTTTACAAATTTAATAATTTATAAAAAATTTTCAGAGCATTATGTAACGTGGTGAAGTTTACACTACCAATCCACGCAAATCAAATTTTCATGTCCGTCACCCAAGTGAAACCAGAGAACAGGAACAACGAATCTAAAGACGGCCAATGGAAACCTACCCCTCGTTTCGGTTCCTAAGTAAGAATCTGCATTTTTGTACTAACGTCATATTTGGTCTCATTATGTTGTACTGGATGCGAGGTAAATAAGTTGAAAATTATGTACGTCAAAACACATGTGGAGTTAAGCCCACAAAATACATTGTTTACTAGCAAATATTTTTGTTAAGGAAATGGTTCCTAATTTGGTTTGCTAAAACAACATTTTCTCTGAGTAAACATAGAAGCTTCATCGTGTCAGAATAATTAAACGTTAACTGCTTTATAAAATGGCATGCACGTTAAAGTGCGAAGTAATAAACGAACAAGATTTTTCAATTACCGCATTTTAGCGTTTCCAGTTTTAAAACCTGTTTCCCTCTCTCGCTCTGTCAATTTAGGACAATGCTATCTCTTTTTGGTAAAAAGTGCATGCGACGAAGGTATGTGAAAGTTTTTAATGGCTCTTTTTACAAGCGTGAATATGTGTGAACAACCAATGAATAGTAACACACTACCTAGCGATACGTTTCAAATTTTTAACACATTTTAACAAATAAAATTAATTGACCACCACTGGCCAAAACGTTTATACGTTTCCACAAAATAAAATAAAGCACAGTTTTAATGAAGAATTCAAATCAAATTAAAATAAGACACCTTTACAAAATTAAACTCATACGCCGTCGGAAATAACTTCAACTTGCCTTTTTAAACTAGCATGGCAGTTGCCGAAGAGCACGAAACAGAGCGCATCAAATATTTGCCATTCTGCTCTAGCTCTTTGCGCTATTTCTGACAAACTGGGGCGACTATCGAATGATACTCTGACGTTATCCCGAGAGAAAGAGCACTAGAGAGCACTCTTTGAGCCAAATGAGATACAGCCTAGGTAGCTGATTGGCTGCGAGACCTTACGGAGGTGGGCCTTGTTTGTAGCACCTGACATTGATTGGCGAATAAAGTGTTGTTGTTTTTCTCGGCAAGTTTAGATGCTTGGTTGTTGCGTGTTCGTTAAGTTTGAGTTACAGAAATTTCGATTCCGTGTGATTTGGATGTTCTGCGATCATGCAGTAAGTCAGTTGAGTCATTCTTATGGGGTAATGATCCGTCACATTTTGGATTAATCAGAACCTTTTTATAACATCTTCTATGTAAGAAGTCATATCAAAAATTTTAACTCCCAAAACTGTAACTGCCGAGAGAAAATAAGTGATTAATTTGAATTGGCAAGTGTACAAGCTTTATTTGCAGACACAGTCACACAACATCGTCTTCAGAAATGTACTAAGCAATGCCCTGTGCCCTGACGCCATGTCAGGCACTAAAACTAAACAACGGATATATAACGTCATGTTTTAGTGAAAAATACAAGATTACAAAATAACGTAAATGAGTCGCACTCAATGACCACGTCTACCTGGAGCAGTTTTCCACGTTTGAGGCGCAGAAGCGTGAGAGCGACAAGGGTGACACTGCCATGTGCATCAAGTGCACCATCGCTTCTACGCGTGTAACTATGGGAATTTAAGCGTTGACCCTATTATCATATTGGCGGAAAGTCTGTAGCAAAGTTCAATGCAGGGTGCTATACTAGTTTCTCAGGAATTCGTCCAGAATTGTTTAAGCTATAACAGTCTGAAATATGTTTTTTCCCATGTTAAAGAACTTCAAAATACTGTTTGCGATTAGCGTGATCTGTTAAAAGTTGTACACTTCCTTAATCTGAAGTATTATAATACCTTTTCATGTGCAAATGTACAGTGCACAATAAAAAATAATTGTTTTAAAAAAAGCTCATTACAAACACAGAAACCCAATTAGCGCTCCAGGTAGTCTTACTGGTTAGGCCTCCTCACAAACTGAGCGAGACGGGGTCATCCAATGCGGTAACGCCTCTATAAGCAAGGAAAAAACGTCTCGTGCAATAGAGTGAAGTTGAGAAGTTAGGATGGCTCTTAACAGAGATGTCTTGACAGCCGATGAGGATGAAGCGAGATGAGTATGGAGCAGTGCCGGAATGCAAGGGCTGGGAAACGGGAGACACCCGAGAAAACCTGCCGAACAGCAATATAGTCCAGCATGATTTCTGTTGTGCAGTCTATTCGTGGTGTGACCACGGCGCGTAACTATGCGACATTAAAAAGTGATCTTATCATNTGATTTCTGTTGTGCAGTCTATTCGTGGTGTGACCACGGCGCGTAACTATGCGACATTAAAAAGTGATCTTATCATGTTATTGATGAAATGTCTTCAGATAAGATCAGCGCAGTCGTTTGTCTTAATTTTATAACTGCCCTGTTAGTATGTTTCAGATACAGCAGTCTTGAATACTATTTTCTGGCTGTGTTGTAAGGCCCCGAAATAAATTTTTTATATAAATCATATCTTGAAAGTATATTTTCTCAGCCATAAACCTGAAGGTGGCACTGATTGAACTGATTAACATGCTTCAGTGCGCGATGATTTCCTTTCTCTGCCTACCATGCATCCCAAACACATAGCGACTNCTCAGCCATAAACCTGAAGGTGGCACTGATTGAACTGATTAACATGCTTCAGTGCGCGATGATTTCCTTTCTCTGCCTACCATGCATCCCAAACACATAGCGACTGTTATTGTTCATTTGCTACGTCATTAGTACGATATACACCTGAACCTTTAAATGACCACACAAGTAATAAACTAACGGTTTTAGACCCGGTGACCTGGGTGGCCAAGCCACTGGGTCTCCTTTTCCAATGCAGCGCTGTGGGTATATGCGCTTTTGCTCCGTTATGCATGTACAATATTTCACGATGTAGGCGTAGTGGTACAACTTACGGAAACTCTGGTAGGCCTTNGTTGCTCCGTTATGCATGTACAATATTTCACGATGTAGGCGTAGTGGTACAACTTACGGAAACTCTGGTAGGCCTTGTTGTAAGAATACCCGACAGGAGATATATTAAGGATGTGCAGGAACGATGTGGGAGCCAATTTGCATGTCTCCTACAATGGCCGTACAAATTTTCCGTGAGATCTGATGTTTGAACCGCGTGATTGTCAAAATACGCGTAGGTTTATATGTGTACACGTATGGTGATTTTGAAAGCTCATAATGCGATATTATGTAAACGATGCGTCATCATTGAAGAGGGTGGTTTTGTAGAAACCAGTGTTACTTTTCCTTTTCATATATAAACACATGAGAAACATGGTCGTTTCGTTAAAGGAACATGGATCACTGCAACACATTTCAAGTTTCATATATGCGGTTGCTTGGTCTCCGAAGATACTCAGCTTAGCTCGCCGGACGTTTCGAGAAATAGGCGGTGTAAATATAGTGACATGTGTTCTGGGGGAACGAGTGGTTTCGGGAGAAGGCTGTACGTGTGTTTTACAGCTCGTAAATCCGGAAATGTGCCGTGCTTGTATTACCCAAGGTCACGTGTGCAGTTGTATACGTAGTGCCGCGGTAAACAACCACTTTGTTTGCATGAACGTGAGCCCAGTGGCTTTCCTTGTCTCTCCGGAACTGCCAGCCGTGCACAGCAGGACAGCATTTTTGTGCATCGAAAACACCTGAAATATTTTGAGATAAGCGATACATTTCAGAGAGGAGTAACAGTCAAAATGACATCGAATCTCGGTGGGAATGGGGGAAAGATCTACACATGAGTGGAGCAAAGTGGAATGGAGAGGTTTGGGCATCTTTTAAATCCGAGGTCTTGAGAGCCGATGACGGTAAAAAAAGGTGTAAATGGAGCAGCGCCAGAATGTGAGTGCGGGGTAACGTGAGATCCCCGAGAAAACCTGCCAACCAGCGGCATCGTCCGGTACGATTCCAAAGTGCGAAAATCCGGGAGCGACTCCGTGGGAATCGAATCCGGTTCGCCTGGGTGGGAAGCGAGTAGTCTGGTCACAACACCACCGCAGTCCCTTTCTTACAAATGAAAATTCTGTCTACCAACTAGGAAAATACATTTCAGAGTGGCGTAACGGGCAAAATCACGTCGAACTTTGTCGGGAAAGGAAGGCAAGATTTACACTCGAGGACTTCTACCTTACCAACCTTACTAACTTCGGCAAATCTAATTACATTTGAGGCTCTTTATCGACCTGCGCGGCGTAGATGTTTGCCCGCGAACTTGTGAGTTGAGGAATACAGGATTTAAATTTTAATAGGGAACTAGTCTGGGTGTCGCTTTTAAAGGAAAATTAAGCCCAGTTTGCAGTGAAAGTAATTTCCTGGTTATTTGAAAAGTTTAAAAGCAATGGCGAGAGATTTAAATATGTCAGAACTAAAAATTAATAATTTTATATTTATACCAAATATGCATGTCAGCATTTTCCTCAAATAAAAGATTTTTACACTTTATATGTTTTGAATAATTTGATGTCAAATAGAAAATTGTTCTGTTTTGTTGCAGCCGTAATAACAAACATGAACTAAGTTGTACACATGAAAAAATTTACAAAGTAAACTCATATATCGGGCAACCATGTTACACATGTGATCACAAAATAACAAGCCACATATATAAAAAAAATTATAAATACAACAATGTTTGCATATTATTAACATTTTTTATGTATGAACTGTTATTTGTTGACTACATATATTTAAGCAGTTGCCCACCGCATTAGTTTATGGTGTAATTTTTTTCATCTGTACAAATTAGTCGGTATTTATTGTTACTACTACTGCAAACCCAAAGAATTTTGTATTTGACGTAAAATTATTCAAAAAATACAAAGTGTAAAATTTTTAATTTCAGGAAAATGTCACATGCAATGCGCAAGAGTTGAACAATGTTTGGTACAACTATAAAATAAATAATTTTTTGGGGGTTGGACACCCTTAATATTATTCTATTATTGCTGACTTGCTCGTTGACAAGTTGGATCAGCAGTTACCAAAGAATAGAGACTGTTGGGTATGCAATTTGTAATTTTCAATTCAAAGATTCTGTTTTATCACTAGCGAATTCGTAAATTTAAAAGAGTAGAATACGGTAAAATTCTCATATTAGCCTAATTTTAGAAGAAATTACAGTCCTATGAGATCACCTTCCCGTCCGTGTGTTTGTGTTTGATAAAAAAAAATTGTGGGGGTAAGGGGGTATTT
Organism: Clitarchus hookeri; assembly: GCA_002778355.1. Classification (NCBI taxonomy): domain Eukaryota; kingdom Metazoa; phylum Arthropoda; class Insecta; order Phasmatodea; family Phasmatidae; genus Clitarchus; species Clitarchus hookeri. Next base: position 47,649 of record NQII01003241.1, on the reverse strand, counting down.
TCCTAAAAAAATTTGATTCTTCGACGATTCTCAATTGGCTTTGTTCACGATTAGTACTTATCGAGTAGGTCTATAACTGCCATTACTTTTCCATCATGTCCTGTACTTATTCTAAAATTTGCGATCATTTAAATGATGAGTGCGATGTCATTTCTTATAAACAATACACTCATTTGAAACTAAACTCCGTACCGTCAACAGAACAAAATTTTGGAAGTCAGAATTATTGAAAATTGAAGCTCGGTCACGAACAGTTCAACTGATTTCCACCAAAGATGGCTTACATGTAGTACGTGATAATTTAAGATTTTTGGGGCAGAATTTAATATCTACCAAACCATTTTATTCCTATTATTACCTATTACATGTAGTAATTACTCTTACTTACAACATATTATTTTCTCTATCCTAGAAGACAACGACAGCAATTGAAAAAATGTATTGATTTTATCACTCGTCAGGAACTAGCATACCTAACTGATTCCCGCCAAATTGGGCTAAAACTTGCAGTTAATGCTATGATAATACACCAATTAAATAAGTGCTTCTAATGTATCAGGCACTTATTTTCAAAAATGGCTGTCATGTTCTTTATTTTAATTAGAATGTTATTTATACCGAATCAATAAATGTGTTTCAACTGAACTTGGTCCACTGGTTATGTGTGTCACAAAGAATTGATACACTTATTAAAAAATTATTTTTCCGCCATTTTCAAAGATAGTGCTACTTACGTCATTTACCGCGAAACATCAGATTCTTGCCAGTTTTCATGTACATACCAAAAATTGTACTTATTTTAACGAAACATTTTATGTTTGCAGTCTGTAGGTAAAGCGTTTAATAATTTATTTGTATTTTATCCCCACTATTTTGTAAAGTAGCACAAATATATTTAAAAAACTAACGAAATCAATCTCAAGTAATTAACATACTGATAATAATGATACAGAGTGCACGACGCGAATGATTTTTAATAAATTAAACAAGTTATTTGATTAATTGTTGACTCCTTAACGATTGTGTTGCATATAATTTATATGATTAATTGACTTGAATCGAAATAGATAATCGGCAAATGAAAGGCGAAAATTCTGTTATTTGAATACAAATATACTTCCAGAATGAGTATCTTTACAAAGATATAATAATTAAACATTTACGCGTAAAAACACTGTTCAGAGTTTTTTTATAAAGCTTAGTTCAATTAACATTAATTTTGATTTCATTACTAAAAACAAGTGGTAACCGATATAGCAAATTAACCAACATATTTCTACACATATATGAAAGTATTTTTGGTCAGGTACTTAAAAACACAGACAGTAGGATCGCGTCTTTTCAAAAAAATGTCTAAGTTGGAAGGATTTTCCACAAGATTTGATATCAGTCGGTCGAATGTCTCCTGAGAAATTATGTCAGCCTCTAAAGATATATTTTTTGACGCAACACCATACAAAATTTACTTTCAATACCGCGGTTTTATTAATATGATTGAAAACGGTGAGGGTTTTTTCCATCCCCATTTGAATAAATCATACCATTAATGATTTAAAAAATCATTCAAATTATGTGACACGGTTTGGTGTTAGATGTGATCAACTCATGACTTCCGTCTAGTACGTCACGATTTATGAAAACTGCAACTTTTTTTGCCTAAATTCTATATAGCAAAATAATTGGCCGATCCTGTAAAAATGGATCGAACTCCAATTACGAAGAAATATATATTATACGTTTAAATTTAAGATACCAATGATTCGAAATTAAATGTTTTTTTTTAAGTCCTTGAAACAACTTTTATCGTTCCAAAAATATTTGCATAACATAGGAAGGTAAGAAGAAAATTAACGGAGATCTAAACATTAAAAATAGAGATGTAATAACGATTTGGCTACAAGCGCAGATATGTAAGTAAATTGGAAAATGTATAGTTGGATTTAGACGCAGTAAATGCAACGCTAAAACATCTTTGCGTCATAAATATATGTTTTTACTTTCGTATAAAGCAGGTAATGCATAATTTCATTTCTATCTGTAGCTAGCGTGTAAAAATCATTACTCTCTTACTTGGTTTTAAATAAATAAATGAATATTTTTTATTTTTGCCTGCATAATAACAGCTATAAGAATAGTTTACATGTTAACTAATATACTGGAATGTGTAGGTGTATTCTCTCATTTCAATAAATTAAAATAAATACTGATAAAACGCATTAAAGTTATTTTAATAAATAATTTTTATTGTGAGCGCAGCTTAGAATATTACCTGTTTATAAACATAGACAAAAATATAGAGGAATCAGAAAGGATCTACACTACCTACAAACTAATATATTGGTGGAATTATAGTGTCTACAGCAAAATTACTTCCTATATATACTTTGTACAACATTCAGTAATTTAAAAAATTTGATAAAGCACCACCGAAAAATTATATATATATATATATATATGTATACATATATATATACATATACATGTATGTATAGGATAGCGCAGAGAGACACGGTGGACCTAATATGATTACAATATACACACGTCAAAAAACGTTATGTTCTATCAGGATTTCTTTGTTACTAGTTTGTTCACGGCCCAAGAAAACTTATTGGATGAAAATATACGCTGTCTGTGCAAAATACCACGCCAGACTTGACGAAATAAACAAACAAGTACGTAACACAAAACATAAACTTTAGCAACGTGCAACCAAATTACAGGTGGTGCCGAACTTTTTTCAGGTTAGTATCATGAAATACATGGAAGCGAAAATCTGCACCAAAAATTGTTACTCTGTGAATTTGTTTTTTCCTTAAAACAACTGTTTAAAGTGTCTGAGTCTAATCAATATATTTCAGCAACATCAATAGTGGCAAAGTTTCTGACACTTATATCCTGTACAAGCAGCCATCTACCACCACTCGTCATGCATCTTATGACTTACATAAGTCTTCGTACATTTAGAATTCATGTAGCACTGCGGGCTCTTTCTGGTATGCCGCATTCTCCAAGCATCCCGCTGTCTTCAAGCATTTTGTAGTGTTTCAGCATTCTACGCTGTATGGATAGTCCTCGTTCCTCAAACGTGTCTCAGTCTTTAAAAAATACTGCCCACCCTTCAAACATCCTGCAATCAGATTTCAGAAATCTGCAGCTTTGAAGAAATCCACAATCTTCAGACATGCCTTGTTATCAAGTTTTCAAACAAGCACAGAGCTATATACTTACCGTATAACTAAAAGAAAAGCCGTAGCTTAGATTACAATAAATCAAACTTGCATGAATTACTTAAAATTGTAAATTTACTTAAAGCGGAGATAATACTTAATTATTCATTACTTATTAAATCTAAATATTCTTAGAGGATAAACACTTTTGGCATCTGCCTTATCAGTTCATCTAATATGAACGCTGTTCATCAGCATTTCGATGAAAGATGTCATCTTATAAATATGGGAATAATATCTAGATCTTTGCGAACTAACGGACAGTTAAAGCATAATAAGTAGTTCATTTGGGTTGTCCTAAGTACGTCAACATTATTGAAAACTAGTCTCTTCTTCACACCATCGCTACATTTCACAGCATATACACTGGCCGAGATCCAAGAGAACGCTGAATGAATGTGTGTGTGTGAATATATATATATATATATATATATATATATATATATATATAAATAAACAAAAGGTATTTAACATTTATGCTTAACGAATGGTGTAATTGTTAATTTATTTTTTTCAAAACGAACTATTTAAATTATGTTTTAGAGATTAAAGCATATGTGTTAATGTATGTATGATTTTACAAGGAAAATTAACGGGAAAAATCTTTATCAGTGTATAGTGCATATGTGTAAGGTTTAAATTTTGATTTGAAAAAATTTGAATGGGATGGACATTACTACAAAGCCTCTATTAGTTTTCCAATACCACTGCATGTCCATGCAACTCCAAACTGATTGCTAAAACCTCTTGTACATAATAAATAATATTTGATACATTAGTTACATACGTTATCACAGTGAGATACGACACAGTTGGGGTACGAAAGACTGGCTAGAAGAGACTTACATTTGCGCTGATGTAAGTGGCGTGGACTTGGTATCCTGGTTTTCGTAGTACTTTCAATATCATTGCCTTTCGTCTTTATTTACTCCACACTGAACTGCACGTAATGTATATCAGATCAAACCCGACCAGGACTGCATCTGCTTAAGAAAGTGCCAATTTTTTAATTAAATTGTAATGTGTCGATACGTTTATCCATGAAAATGTATGATCTTATATATTGTTTTGGACTTTTAACATTAAGATGGTTTCCAACTAATTTTTTTTAGAAAATACTTATAGAACTTCTATACTAAAATTTTCCTTCGCTGCAAATAAGTAAAGCTAGCTGCAGCTTTCGCTATAACAATTTTTTAATATTGCAAAAAATATTGCGGAAATCGTTAAATGGAGGGTAAAATTGAATATTGAGGGTATTTTGGAATGTTGATATGCATAAGTCTCCATACAAATGGTGATACATTTATTCTACAGCAGATACATATATATATTGCACATATACACACAATCGCACGATATTTTTAATATGTCTACCCTACATGTTTGAACACAACACGTGACGAGGTATCTCCAGTATCTGTTGGCACGCTTCTGTGATTTGTCTCACCAGATTAACATCCGCATTCATGTTTCCTTCAGTGAAAAAAGGACCGGCAATCCTGTTATTCCACATCCCGCATCACAGCATGATTTTCGCTGCACCTTGAATTCTGCTTTCCCACATCCAAGGTGGATTGGTATCACACCGGTACCTCAGATTATGCATGCTGACCTCCCTGTTCACGTAAAAGTTTTCTTCAGCTAAGGAAGGACGGAAGCCACAACATTCGGTTCGTTCCTGTTCATGTTCAGTGTCCACTTACAGAACACCGCCTTGCGATCAGGATCGTTCTCGGTCAGACGCCGTAGTTTCTGCATCTTGAAAGTTTGCCACTTGTTAGCGTGCAAAATGGAAACAACACTTCTTTGGCTGATACCGATTTCCGCAGCGAGATGACGAGTTCCCTTTTTTAGACTGTTCGCCATCGCTGTAAGCACCAAGGATTGCACTTCATGGTGGGGGGCACCTCTCTCAGGTAACAGAATTATATCTATACGCTCTGACTACGTCAATGGAATTTCGCTTGGTATAGTCCACCAACCTGAAATGCAAAAAAAAAAAAAAAAAAAAACATTGTTCCCCATTCGTATGGAGACTCATGCCTCACTCTGTATTCCGTAAACCTGCGGTGAATAACAAAGTTACACATTAATTCATATTTGAGAAGTATTATTGAATTAGTTTTCATTGAATATGTCATTGCAAAAATCAGTAAGGTGAGTTTCATTGTTTTCCTCTTCAAAGGTACTCTCTGCAGTCTATACGAGCCCACTGTCTGCACAGGACGCACTGGGCCCATTTTACCTCTCTTGTATCTCAGACACATTTCCTCAACAAAATATGTATTACTCGTCATTTGTTGTTGATTCTTTTTGGGGATGTCACAATCATAAAATGTNATGCCTCACTCTGTATTCCGTAAACCTGCGGTGAATAACAAAGTTACACATTAATTCATATTTGAGAAGTATTATTGAATTAGTTTTCATTGAATATGTCATTGCAAAAATCAGTAAGGTGAGCTTCATTGTTTTCCTCTTCAAAGGTACTCTCTGCAGTCTTTACGAGCCCACTGTCTGCACAGGACGCACTGGGCCCATTTTACCTCTCTTGTATCTCAGAAACATTTCCTCAACAAAATATGTATTACTCGTCATTTGTTGTTGATTCTTTTTGGGGATGTCACAATCATAAAATGTTGCGGCATCGTAAAGACGGGAATCGCTGTCGCTGCTACTATTTGAACGTTTTTTAGGCCTCTTCTTGTCTTTATTTTCTTTCTTCTGTAAAGATAAGCATTCTTTGAAGGTGAGACTAGAAGGTAAAAGTTAGGTTCTTGAAGAAAACCCGGTAATAAGTCAGGTATCAGTTACTCGGAATCCACTGATAGAAGTGAAATCTTTTAAAATTTAAAGGAAGAATAAACTTGAATTTTTTTTAGATCATTGTGATAAAGTTTTCTATAGTTCTGTGTCATAAAATTGCAATAATTTCCGTTCAAATTTTTTATATGAGGATTTATGGACTTTTATTTTTGAGACTGGAGATTGGGCAGGGAAATTATGGTCACATAATTGTATCGTGCAATGTATATAACTTCGGTATTCCTCTGGTTCGATTAACTATTGTCCTAGTAGCGGGATATACGAATTCTCTAATGTTTGCGTTACGCTTACAAAATATTTTAACCTAACAATAGAAAGTAAATTATATTAGAGCCTTCTAACGTCTTAAACAAAGCAATTTCTCAGTAATTTTTGACACGTTTATTTCCATAGCTTAAACACGTAAGATCTATTCACTTCTTATTAGTTGTATATTATGGCTACATCATTAAATTATTATTTATCGTGTAGCTTTTGATTCAGGTATTTCTTTCTTTTCAGTCAGAAAATTAATTAATTATTTTTGTATCATGTGTGAGTTTTTCCTAACCAATGAAATTATGTTGTGTGTACAAAGGCCTTTGGCAAAAGCACGTTTGTTGTCTGTTGCCATGGATACAAGTGATATGGTAAATAATTGTGACGTAGCTGTCTTGTGCTAATTCTGAATTCATATTAAGTGAGTTTGTTGAACAGAGATTTTTCTATCTTGATTTTTCACCAGGCGGGATGCCGACTCTGTGGTATTGGCCTGGTTTGAAATAAATTCAATTTCACGAATTCGTATTGATATACAGATGGTCCCGACGTGGACTAAGAAGCGGCTTGAAATACAGTAAGAATAAAACCGAATGTTTCACACACACACGTTTTAATGTGTGCTATCGTGTAGTGTAAGTACAGTATGAACTTTTTTCATGCACGTTTGGCCCAAGGGCCTATATAAGGAAATTCCAAGCAGCTGCCCAAACATTTAGAGGGATGCCAGTCGAGTCCCAGAAACTTCTAAAACTTCCAGATTTAACGTTTATTTTAAATTCAAATAAGTGTACTATAAATAAGCGAGCACAGAGACAAATCCGTTACACTAATTAAGACTTTATCATTTCGCTATCTTGGACTTTGTGGATAAGATAAATTACCGCTAGTAGCACGGACACCCTGACGTAAAGAATCAAACACGCTTACCAAAGCTAGTTAGAAATGAAATTTATTTTTCAATGAGAATGACATTTATTGCAAAGAAACTGTTATTAAATTAAGGACTGAACAACCGCTACGAGATAGACTAGTGTTACTGTGGCCCGCATATGTAAAAAGTCACAATAGTTTTATGAGAGAGAAATAATATTTCATCGAATGAAATTAATCATATTTTTTATTATAAATTATGATTTATACTAATTATCTGGTGTCAGAGATGAAGATTAATAAAACGACTGAGGAGAATAATAAAGACCAGCATTAGCTAGTCCAATAGTGTAAGGGGACTACAACACACATGGTCTACCCTAGATAGGGGTATTTTTCCAAACAGGAACCACTGGATCCACAAACGCCTGCTTTTTTACCAAATGCGCCAGGTAAATTTTGCACGAAAAAAAAATGTACAGTTTTTCCTTCCATCAGTTGGATGGAATGGGAAGTGTTTACTGGTCACCGATCAGTGGTGTTTGACCCCTCCAAATTACAGGGTTGGCAAAATTCCTCTAATTTTCAGTAAGTTCCNAAAATATTTCATCGAATGAAATTAATCATATTTTTTATTATAAATTATGATTTATACTAATTATCTGGTGTCAGAGATGAAGATTAATAAAACGACTGAGGAGAATAATAAAGACCAGCATTAGCTAGTCCAATAGTGTCAGAAGACTACAACACACATGGTCTACCCTAGATAGGGGTATTTTTCCAAACAGGAACCACTGGATCCACAAACGCCTGCTTTTTTACCAAATGCGCCAGGTAAATTTTGCACGAAAAAAAATGTACAGTTTTTCCTTCCATCAGTTGGATGGAATGGGAAGTGTTTGCTGGTCACCGATCAGTGGTGTTTGACCCCTCCAAATTACAGGGTTGGCAAAATTCCTCTAATTTTCAGTAAGTTCCATGCCACTGGAAGAAAGTTGGTTTTTAGCGGAAAATACTGGCTTTTACTGGAAAATACTGATTTTTACCAATAATTATAATAAAATTATACAGGCATGTAATAAATGTTAATAATATTTGGTTTTAAATGACCGTTTACTTTTACTTATTATTACAAATTAAATAATTTAGTATGCAATTGTGTACTCTTATATTTGTTACATGTATACAGATTTATGTTTGAAAATGGCAAATTAGTATTATAAGAATGTAATTCTAATATTATTATTCTAACTCTCATACAGGGAAACCTAGTAATTTCCACGTTTACTTGGAAAATTGAATGTGTATAATTCCAAGTGGTCACACTCGACAGTATATAGCAATGGAATAAAAAAATAACACATAACCTCAATTTTATTAGTTTGTTACCTTGCAAATGTTAATGCACTGTGTTAATGCACTTGGAAAATTAACTTTTCTTGCAGTAAAATAAGTTCTATAATTATACCAATAATTGGTGGGAGAAAGAAGGACATTGTGTGGTCATACTTCGAAAGTGTAACAATTTGTGAAAATGAAAAGCAGTTAGACAAACAAAGATGCAAGAAATGCAAAACTTCTGTTAGTTCAAAAGCTTCTNCAGTATATAGCAATGGAATAAAAAAATAACACATAACCTCAATGTTATAAGTTTGTTACCTTGATGTTCACTTTGTTAATGTACTTGGAAAATTAACTTTTCTTGCAGTAAAATAAGTTCTATTATTATACCAATAATTGGTGGGAGAAAGAAGGACATTGTGTGGTCATACTTCGAAAGTGTAACAATTTGTGAAAATGAAAAGCAGTTAGACAAACAAAGATGCAAGAAATGCAAAACTTCTGTTAGTTCAAAAGCTTCTTGGATGAAAGCTTATTGGCATGCATGTTCCATATATGGCAATGAACAACAAATACCTATATCTGTACCTGATAATGATTGTAATGTGTATGCATGTGTTGAGGGCATGGACTTAACCTTGGATTCAGTTTGTAGTGCAANTTATTATACCAATAATTGGTGGGAGAAAGAAGGACATTGTGTGGTCATACTTCGAAAGTGTAACAATTTGTGAAGATGGAAAGCAGTTAGACAAACAAAGATGCAAGAAATGCAAAACTTCTGTTAGTTCAAAAGCTTCTTGGATGAAAGCTTATTGGCATGCATGTTCCATATATGGCAATGAACAACAAATACCTATATCTGTACCTGATAATGATTGTAATGTGTATGCATGTGTTGAGGGCATGGACTTAACCTTGGATTCAGTTTGTAGTGCAAGTGTATCAACTGACAGTATGGAATTGAAATCTATTAGGCCTACTTGTGTTTCTAACTCTCCTTCAACAAGCTTCCATTTTTACATAGTGAGAACCAGAATGAGAATATGCATACTTTTCCTTCAAAAAATATTGAAGCAATGGCTGCACCAGAAAAATCTGTTATCCCCTTCTCCAGCTCACGGAGTTCCAGCTCAGACGGACTGCAGCCATCCGAGCCATCGGATTAAGAAAGTTTCACATNCGGTATGAAATTCAAATCTATTAGGCCTACTTGTGTTTCTAACTCTCCTTCAACAAGCTTCCATTTTTACATAGTGAGAACCAGAATGAGAATATGCATACTTTTCCTTCAAAAAATATTGAAGCAATGGCTGCACCAGAAAAATCTGTTATTCCCTTCTCCAGCTCACGGAGTTCCAGCTCAGACGGACTGCAGCCATCCGAGCCATCGGATTAAGAAAGTTTCACATTAAAAACGTTTTCACAACCAATTACTCCTTTCACAGTAAGAACTCCTGCGAATAATAAAATGACAATTTATAAGTATATTGCTTGGTTTTTTTGCATGCAACATACCGTTTAGTGTTTTACAGAATGGTGCATTTATCGATATGGTGAAGAAATTGAGACCTGACTATGAACCACCAAACAGAAAACCACTACCAGGAATGCTTCTTGATTCAATGTGTGAACAACTGAACCAAGAATCATTTCTTCAACTATCAGGTCATTCGGTTACTTTGATGAAAGATGGGTGGAGTAACCTTCACAATGATCCAGTAATATCCTATGTTTTGTCGAATGGTAACAAGTCCTATATTCTATCTGCAATTGATGCTGGCACAAACACTAAGACCAGTCAATATTGTTTGGATCTGGCTAAAGAAGCAATTAGTGAAGCACGTGTAAAGTATGGATGTAAATTTAGAAGTTATGTTTCCGATAACGAAGCAAAGATGAAACTCATGAGAAAAAACCTTGAAGATGAATTTAAAGAAGATTAATTTGTATCATATTGTGGCATGTCCCACAATCTGAATTTACTGGGCGAGGAAATATTCATAAATGTCACTCAAGTTGTGAAACACGTCATAGAAAACTAAAAATATTTCCGAAGTAATCACCGCCCAGCAGCATGGTTAAAGGAAGCTAAAATTCATTCAAGTCTCAGCTTCCTGGGGAAAATTGCTGTAACAGCCAACTTGTATGCCTTGAAACTTTCATCAGAAATAGACCATGCATGATTAAAATCTGAGAAGATCACGAATATGATGTTGATGCAAACATTTTAAGAATTACTAAAAATTTTGCAATCTACAAAGAAGTGAAAATTTATGAGCTCAGCTTTAACCTATTTCTACAGCTTTGGACAAAGTAAGTATTTTACTTAGGTGTTTGTGTAAAATNCAGCATGGTTAAAGGAAGCTAAAATTCATTCAAGTCTCAGCTTCCTGGGGAAAATTGCTGTAACAGCCAACTTGTATGCCTTGAAACTTTCATCAGAAATAGACCATGCATGATTAAAATCTGAGAAGATCACGAATATGATATTGATGCAAACATTTTAAGAATTACTAAAAATTTTGCAATCTACAAAGAAGTGAAAATTTATGAGCTCAGCTTTAACCTATTTCTACAGCTTTGGACAAAGTAAGTATTTTACTTAGGTGTTTGTGTAAAATTTAATTTTTATAAAATTATTTAATTTCTAATTTTTGCTCGTGTAGCTGCAGGATACATTGTAATTTCATGAATTTAACCCGGATGGATTGAAAATCCATGGATTATATTTCTGTGGGCCCCTTTCGGTTGATCTGCACATCAAGTTCACATCAATTGAGAGTAGATGTGCATTGACATTTTTGTCAGTCTCCTGAAAATTTATTGATAGAGTTTCCTCTGTATAAGTGTGTTGTGGGATGAAGAAATGTGGACTTGGATTTTGAAAATCCTTTTTGCTACTTGGTAGTGACGATATTTATTTACAACTAGAAAAATAATCTTCCGAATCTAGCCAAAGCAAAATAAGGATATATTATAATTTTGTGTTCCTTAATTTTATTTAAATATAATATTTACACAAGAATAGAAATCGCTCAAAATGTTTGTAGGTTTACATTTTATTATCACCACTNATATTTAAATATAATATTTACACAAGAATAGAAATCGCTCAAAATGTTTGTAGGTTTACATTTTATTATCACCACTGCAACACAGCTGATGTGTTTTGCCATCAACTTTAGACTTATTGAATTTATATGACGTTTTGTTTCTTTTCCAGTGTCAAGCGGAAAATTGCAACATTGCAAATGGATTGGCAATTTTGCTATTTCTTTATCAGGTTCCAGCACAGAAAACGTATGATTATATCATGTTAAAGGGGTTTAATGAAGCCACAACTCCAGCTCACCATCTAGCATACGTCATTATTCCTGGACGCACAAATTTACCAGCGTTGTCACCTGAAAAGGAAGAAGAATCCAGAGTGTTTGCTTCAACCTTTAATCCAGATTTTTGAAGTCCAATCTTTTCCCGAAATNTGAAAAGGAAGAAGAATCCAGAGTGTTTGCTTCAACCTTTAATCCAGATTTTTGAAGTCCAATCTTTTCCCGAAATCTTTTTCTCAGCAACTGCAAGGGCAATGGACCCTCTTGTATAGTGGAAAGCGATACAAAAGAATAAACATATTTACAATAAATTCACATCATTCATTGTTCCCCTGTACGAGTGCCCTGCAAGCTCAGCTTCTATTGAGAGGGTATTTTCAAAATTTTTCATTTATTCACAGCCAACTTAGAAATACGTTTGGCCTGACTACTGGCAGAACATTCGTAATATGTTACAAAAACATCAATCACAGCTACAAAAATGAAGGGATTGGCAGTACCCATTTGGAGTGGTAGTTTATTGGTTTAGATAGTATTTTCGACAAAATTGCAAGTTTTGCCCTGATTTCTGTAATTATGAAGGAAGCTGCAAGTAATGAGTTGCGTGAATCGTCAAGTGCAAAAACCAAGACATTAGGAGACTGGTAGTAAATATTTTATTTGTAATTTATGATGGTTCCCACTATAGTTACGGAATCCCAATTTATAAATTGCCTTAATTCAGTGATAACAAGTATTTTATGCTCAATAAATATTACGGTTATAGTGTGTTGTTGGCTTGCATATAATCCGTGTTGTCATTGAATTTTACATATACACAAATTTTAAAACATTTTAATACATAAAACTGAGTCGCTATAAATAAAATGCTACTTGAGACATGATTTTAAATTTCTAGACACTAATGTTCCTATTAAAATTTTTGTTGTTATAAGACAATAACAATTCTATGTTATAAATTGCTTCAACATTCAATTATTTTAGGCAAAGTTTTGTACTGAGTGGAAAATACTGGCAACAACTGGCATGAAGTGATAAATTCCGGGACGGTTTTAACCTAGAATTCACCAGTTTTTTCCACGCAGTGGAAAAAACTGGGCCAACCCTGCCAAATTACCGTTGCCGCCTACAACGACAGAAGAAAACGATTTTCCCGCGGATTTATTGAGAAAAGAAATTGAGAAGAGAGTGCGGAATCGCCTTACCGTCGCAGCTGAACGGATAACTAACAACAAAAAGCTATCTCAATTGCGGAAATTTAAACCTGGACAATTAGTCTTAGCGCGTGTGGTGCATATTATAAATAATTGGTATAGTTTTACCAAGAAGTATTTCCGCTTTACGCTGGTCTGTACATGGTAACTAAGGTTGTGAACACCAACTACTACGAGCTAGCACATCTAACCACAGGGGAAATTGTGGGCAAGTTTAACTTCACCGCCCTACGACCCTACAGGATGCCGCTCACTGCAGTATAAGAAGGTTTTGCAACTGTAAGCCTGATGTGTTAGCGCGACAAGCAAAGTTAAGTGATACACTTTGAGAGAGCAGTTGGCAAGCTGTGTTTCTACGCTATGTGTTATTTGAGTGGATAATTTTTACGTGATGTAACTGAAGAGCTTGCGAGGAACAAAATACCGCAGCCACAGTGATTTTCACGTCTGTATTAATTCATTTGCGCCCCAGGTAATTTGAGTTAACACGCGCCGGCCCCGCCTTGAAGTATAGCCCTTTAATACACATGCGTCACGGGAGAATATGGTGACACTATATAAGATAAACAGAACCCACGTGAAGAGACGAATATGTTAAGAAGAATGGCTCATGTGGAGAGAATAATTTTCTCATCAACCAAGTAAAACCTTCATTAAAAGATATAGCCCTACCTAAGTTACGGTTACCTACTTGCCCGCACTTCGCTAGGACGTTGATATGGCACGCAATATTATCCAGTTCCAGCTCGAACACAGTNTCATCAACCAAGTAAAACCTTCATTAAAAGATATAGCCCTACCTAAGTTACGGTTACCTACTTGCCCGCACTTCGCTAGGACGTTGATATGGCACGCAATATTATCCAGTTCCAGCTCGAACACAGTAAAGGAAGATGGGCTGAAACAATAATAAAATGAGGTATGTCCCTGATTACAACACAAAGAAACAGTGCACTTTCACAATATACGCAATCACTGTTATTAGAAAGTGTACGACCCGTGGTTCCATTTCTTTTTTTGAGTATTCTTATTTAATCAAAAACCTTAGGCAATGATTCAGATATTTTTGCTTTTTTTTTTCCCAGGCTTTATTCTTCTGTGGTAGTAGCTCCAATATGTGTTGAAGGTGCTCTAAGTAGCTTCATGTAAGTGTTTTTATCCAGCTGTGGTGTGATGGTATGCCCGAAACATCGCACAAATTTCACCTACCACGCTGCTGAGTTACGCATCCTACGAGGGGTATCGGCTGGGTTATTCAGCATACCTGTTTGTCCCCGTTCGACGCCCGACTGTGAGGGATGGCAGACCGTGGTCTGGCTTCCTCACCGCGGTCAGCTGGTAGACTGGGCGGTGACGACAGGAGCGAACTTACCCCCTCTGTCCCACAAGGCTCTCGGTTTGTGTTGCCTGGCGACGATGCAACGCTTCCACTATGTCATCGGGTTGTGATTNGGGGAGGACTTGGCTAGATTATATATACCCTGGCCTGAGGACTGCTCGAGAGAGAACATGGGGTGGGCTTAATAGAGACAACACTTTATAAGATATGTATTTTAATAGGCATGTATTATTTTTGGGTGGTTAGTTGTAATTTTATTTAAGCCCAAGATAACACATTTTGTAAATTCAGTCCGAATAATTTCAATTTGTTTAGATTTGTTTTAATAATCTTTTATACTTTTTTATTAGTAATTGTAAGGCATTTTGCAAAAAAAATTATAAGTTTGCAATTATATGATTAAAAACGAAATTAGCATCCATAATTCATTTCTCGCAAAAACAATCTCCTTTAGGATTGTTTTGTTTACTTGAGTTTCCAATGTATTTGATATCAGCGCAAGGTTTTAAAGAGTTAATTACATTGGATTTTCTGGTTGGAGGAAGATGTGTTGGTCACTCTCATGAGGTGGATGGGTTTCCCCTGGGTGCTCCCGTTTCGTGATATTGGTTAAAGCAAAGATTTTGTTGATTTAATTACATCGCCTATAATGGCTAAGCTTGTATGGTTTTCTTTGGAAATTTTTCCTCTTTCTGACATTGATATTGTTGCAATACATAATCTGATTGTTTCAATGTGTGCTACCACGTTGTGTAAGTGCAGTATGAACTTTATTCGTGCCTGGTAGGCCCGAGAGCTTACATAGGGAAGTTTCAAGGAGATATCCAGGCATTCACGAGGATGCCAGCCGAGCCCCAGCGACTTCAAGTTCTTCCAGATTCAACGTTTATTTTAAATNATTCACGAGGATGTCAGCCGAGCCCCAGCGACTTCAAGTTCTTCCAGATTCAACGTTTATTTTAAATTCAGATAAGTCTACTCTAAATCAGCGAGCACAGAGACAAATCCGTTATACTAATTTAGACTTTCTCGTATCGTCATGTTGGATTTTGTGCAGAACTTAATTACCGCTAGTGACACCTGCGAACACCCTACCATGAGGAATAGAACGCTTTGAAGCTAGTTTGAACTGCTAAACAATCGTCTCGATTGAGACTAGTGTTCCTATGGGCCATATGTGCCAAAAGTAATAGTTGTTTGATGTCAAACAAATTTATTTCCTTCAATGAATTTAACAATTTTTTTTGTAATAAATACAATAGTTTACAAATTTTCTGGTTTCAGAGGAGAATTTTTTTTATTAAATTAAATAATCATTATTTCCTGAAAGTCTCTGTGATCAGATAATTGTGTAGTAATTCTGTAATCATCTTACCCAAGGCCTATCTGTGTATTTCTGTAGAGTTTTGGTGATTCATGGTCTACTATCCTGGTGGCGTACACTTCAACTGGTAATAAAGGTAAACATGTTTTGTAAGTTCGTTATCCTGTCTCAAGGATCCGGGCATATTCACACTAAGATACAGACACTCGGTACATCTAAGCAGTTAACAATATTGTTTTCCTGCAATTTAATATTTTTATTACTTAAGAATTTCCCTTTACAAACATTTATTTACACGAATTTNAAATATTGTTTTCCTGCAATTTAATATTTTTATTACTTAAGAATTTCCCTTTACAAACATTTATTTACACGAATTTCCCAGGGATGTTGAATAACGTTTGACTTGGCGCTGACAAAGTGTGGCGATCTGCACCTCGCACGTATGCGTTTCTTCNCCAGGGATGTTGAATAACGTTTGACTTGGCGCTGACAAAGTGTGGCGATCTGCACCTCGCACGTATGCGTTTCTTCTTTACTTTATTTCACATAACACATAAAGTGGGGCTCATTGATATATTATCTATCACACAACATTCTATTACAGCCTAAAAAATGGTGTGACCCGATGAACGCTGGGAAAGCCTCTTTCATAAGTTGTTGGTTCCTATAATATATATATTCTTAGCAATGTGAAAATGGGAGTCAGGAATTCGACTCCAGCACTACAGATATCACCATTACTCAGAGGTAAAATACATATTGGACATTTTAGTTTTGAGGCCCTATGCTGAGAAAGCAGTTAGTGTTAAACTTGGATTCCTCAGTGCTTTCCGCTATTAAGTACACTGCTGGAAATGGAAATCGCTACACCCTCTTTATTTACATGAAACCTAATTAAGCCATCAGAGGCTGATATATGCTAGTACAGATAAGTAGTGATTAGACTTCCACGCATATATAGTGGGTCGTTTAAGATCCGCAAACCACGCGTTCAATATGGGTTAGAGCCTCCTCTCGCAGCTATACTGGCAGCGATGCGACCAGACATTCCATCATGCAGGAGGCGGATAGCGTCCTGAAGCACATGCCACCATGCTTCCCCTAACTACACACGTAGATAAGCTAGTGTTTGGGCAGATAGTTTATGGCCATGCCCACTATATACTCTAATGAACATAGGGGACGATTATGGTGACCTGGTAGGCCAAGGAATTTAGAGGCTGCTTTGCGATGTGAGCTGTATGGGGATGAGCGTTATCTTCCTGCATGATGGCGTTCTGTTTGCTGCCCAAAATTAGCTGGAAGAGCGGGCCACAGAACCTCGTTAACATGTCAGCGGAGGATCGCTGAGTGTTTTGTTATTTCATGAGTAGACATATCAAAAAATTGTGTAATACGTTGTGTGTAATACGACGAGAAACCAACGGGCATTATTGCACAGTAGTAGATTAATGACCACTCTTTTGTAGAAAGAAAATATTGTAGAGCGGTTTTTTTAACAATAGTGCCCTGTTTGGTGGCAAAAGCAAATAATACGTAGAGTGTCAAAACATGCTGCAGATTCTTGGCTTATAAAGTTTTAGAAACGCGACTATTGAAGGCTCAACTGCCTATGTTGAAGCAAACACTCTGGATTCTTCCTCGTTTTCAGGTGACAACGCTGGTAAATTTGTGCGCCCAGGATGAATGACGTATGCAAGATGGTGAGCTGGAGTTGCGGCTTCATTTTACCCCTTTAACATGATATATTCATATGGTTTCTGTGATGGATCCTGATAAAGAAATAGCAAAATTGCCCAGATCTCAGCCGTTCACTAACATGTGAAATAATGGAGCATATAATAAGTTTGTTACGTAAAAATTAAAAAAAAAAACATTGTTTGAACTTCCAGATTTTGTTGTCATGTCTACGTATTTTTATGGTGGTAGATGTTAATTCAGAATTATACAGGAAGTGAATTTATTAATATTTATTTGTGGGACATTTCGCGAATTATTTCCGAAAACTTCATAACTTTCAGGAATATTTGGACTTTAATTTTTTGAAATTTTAAGGATAAAAACACCTAAAGTTCATTGTTACCACAAATTGAAAGCCACCAAAAACTAAACTAATATAATGGCCGCCGAACCAGAATGACATATCATAACAAGCTCCTATCTGCTCCTAATATGCCAGATGGGACGTAAAATAATAGCGTATAACAGTAATTATTAGACAATTTTAACATATTTTCAGTTTACGGAAAGCATAGGAAGAGGAAACGACCAGTAATCTTCAAGAGGCAGACAAGATTATTTAAAAAAAAAACTTTCATTATTATAATACAGTATATAAAAATGTGAATATGCTTTTAACGTAACTAAGCTAACCGCGACAGATCTCGTAGAGGAGAGACTAAAAAATGTTATTAGAATAATAGAATATAGTTTCGAATACTACAAAATATGAACTTTAGCCATTCAAATATGATTTTTAGAGAGGGAGGTTTAAAATTTAGAGGGCACTTGACAAGTGATATATTCAGCGCCAGTAGGGATTAAATGAAGCGCAGTTTGAAATATGGAATGCATTGGTGAAGGAAAATTCATTGGACAAATGCAATGTCTGCCATATTTCTCACCACCGGATCAAAAAAACACGACCACACCATACTTCAGTTAAAGGTTCTAAATTTGGCGGCGATAGTAGTTTTCATTTAAAACTCCGCAGCGTACCAGTGGAGGTCTTTATATACAGATGACACACTGAAGAAGCATAAGTTCCACCTTTAAGTGATTTACATACATGTGAACTGCGATCAACTCCAACTACCTAGTCCAGTATTAATTCAGTACTTTTTGCAATAAATGTATATATTTTTGTCATTTTAAACTGTGATTACGCTATCGTAATCGAACCCGGTTCGCTGTGGAGAGAGGCGAGTAATGTACAGTTTACTACAACACCGAGGTATTTTTAAAATTAAGAAAACACCAGGAAAATCTTAATACGCTTCTCCGAATCACCACTTTTGCAACCTATGGGCTTTATGTTATACTCTTATATACAACTTTATGTGAATTATGACTCATTTATAGTGACCGTGCTGTTGTGACCGTTTAAAATTTTCTTTCGTGCATCCTGTTAGTGATGAACAAATCGATTCAAAGATCATTTACTGTGCAAATTAATTAAAAATTACTCGTTGTTGTGACAGTGGCTTGTTACTACTACAAAGTTTATTTCACCGTGATGGTATTTTTTTTTACATATGCCTTTGGTTTGACAGACACATTTTTATGGTAACTATTCAAATTTCGAAGTCGGCTAGCATCTGCCCGGTTAATTATATACCGTAATTGGAGAACAGAAAACTATCTTGTTATAAGTTTTTTCACGGTTACTTCCAATTTTTCTGATGCCCTGCTCAAGTTCTACTTTCAGGATATTCCTCCGCCTTATGCGAACAAAGCTTGACAAAGCCTAGAAAATTGCACCAAAGGCTAGCGCACCGCATTCATGCACACTCACTTTAAAATTAATTTACACAATAACTATTTCTAACTAGGCAATACCAACACACTTATTTTCTCCCTGTTATATCCAAATTTAATATATATATATATATAATATTATAATTTATAGGAAAAATATACGTAAACGTTCAATACAATCTAAATGAAGATACGCTTACGTTAACCGAAAAATAAAACGATTATGTTACACGACATATTTAGAAAAGAATCGAGCACGTCATACATGGGGTGATTTTTAATTCTTTATTTAAAAATTGTGAAGAAACCGAGAATAGACTATATATAACACATGAGACATTACCCGTAATGCTCCCGTTCGGTCGCTCTGCACGTCATCTTACTATTTATCGCATTGGCGAGGAACAGACCGAGTGATCTTCCGGGTAAGAAGGCTGGTCACAGCTTAGGAACAAAATATCCTCTTTCCTCTTCATTGTCGACCATGCCAGAGTTGGAAACAATATCAACATGCTATTAAGGTTTCGGTAAGGAAACAGCAACGCTGTTGTGTATAATGTGACACTTTGAAATGAAATATTTGNAACATGCTATTAAGGTTTCGGTAAGGAAACAGCAACGCTGTTGTGTATAATGTGACACTTTGAAATGAAATATTTGCGCTATTTGCACTCTGACAAGTTGCAGGGGCTGGCAGCCGCGAGTAATGACGATGAAGTGCGCATCGTGACAGTTCGGGAAGCCCAGCGGCAATACAACACCCTGGGCTGACGGGTGACACACGATCCCCGTCGACAGGGGTTGCCTGATTGGATCGCAGTGATATACAGCACGGCCTGCAGGAGCTAATAGGGAACTCCAGTGGAGAAACTGCCTGCGTTAGGTCAGTTTCCCGCCTTACTAACCATACCAGCACTGTTCAACGCCCGTGTATCTTAAGGCTCCAGTCAACCTTGAGCTTTTTCCCGCGTTTGGTGCCGAGAANACCAGCACTGTTCAACGCCCGTGTATCTTAAGGCTCCAGTCAACCTTGAGCTTTTTCCCGCGTTTGGTGCCGAGAACCGCGGAAGCGATGAGAGCGATACTGCCACGCGCATCGAGAACGTTATCGCCGCAGAGGACAAGGCTCTCTCTCAACTTGGTGTGCGGTGTTCTCGTCGCTCTGCTTGTACTTATGGAACTTTCAGCAGTGCCCAGTTAATTTATTTGGTGGAAATACTCTAAAAAGGTTCAATGCAGGACGCTTGAGCAGCTTTATATGCATCTGACACGTATATTTTGAGATACAGCACTTTGAAATAGCTTTTTTTTTTTTCTTTTTTTATTTTTTTTTTTTTGGCCATTTTAGAGTGTTCTGAAATTGTGTTTATAATGTGCATGGCATCTTGAAAGCACTCAACCGCCCTCGTCTGATGTGTGTATTCTTTTCGTACGTCAGCACATTGGACGCACGTTAAATAGTTTCTAGATAAACGAGTATCTCAAACACACTTCAACGCATTTCAAGCGCCAGGTAGGCGGGATGTTCCCGAGAAATTAATCTTCTCGCAGCTTTGTGGGAGGGAAGGTAGGGGAGGCAGTGTAGGGGAGGGCACTCTCCAGCGCCTGCCGCTGGAGGGAGGGAAACCACGTGACACTGCTGGCTCTACATACACAAAACTGATAACATGAATCTCTAATATAGTTCATTTCATATAAGAAGGCCACTTTCTGACAGTCAGTGAGTGGCAACTTAATATATTGAAAACAAATAACCTGCCATTTACAAAATCCAAAAAGTTAATATTACGTTGGCTATTCTGAGAGCATTGCCGAAGCACATCACACAAGCAGAAGATACGGGGATAAGAAAGAGTTCGTATATTAATTAATACATTTTATTTAACGTGGTCATAAAACAGCAGTTTTTAGTTTTAGAAACGAAACTTCGTGATAAAATAGTAATGTATAGGTGTTCAAAATGAGATGCACAATAAAACGATACGTATCCAAATGTGACGAAAAAATCTAAAGTTTCCAGACTCTCAAACCAGGTGCTGCTATCTTGTGG
>NQII01003241.1:0-26366 GCA_002778355.1 Clitarchus hookeri | reverse complement strand
ACGCGCATATACAAATAATTTTATTTTCCCGCGAGCTCTGTATAATTTTTAAAGTAACATATATTTCGTGTACCGCGTTTACGAACCACCCTACACACGTCCACCAAGTTCCGTTTACGAATGCAGCGCCACCCAAGCAGTTCCCCAATTGCCGCACGGAGCAGCACCTCCTGGACGCGCTGACTCGCCACATCAAAGCCTATTCTTGACACGCCTGTTGATGGCGAATGGATACATAAACGAAAAGACACGGCGATTGTCAACTGTCAAAAATGTGGCCTTCTTATATGGTACACAGTATACCGTGGTGTTAAATACCCCGCGGTGCGACTTGCCTTTTTTTCGATAGGTTATATGCACGTACGGAGCAGCTCTCACCCAACCGCTCTCGGCGGCTGCCACTAGTGAACTGAACAACCTCACCCCTTTGTACAGCTACACTGGACTCTCCCGACTCGCCTGACGCATTTTCGACGTCTGCGCATTATTTTCTCATTTGAATTTCACTATATTCACGGCCGAACGCACAATTTTTGACGGGCAGTGAAATACATTAATTGAGCAGGATAACGTGTAACGTATTGTGTAACTTTAAATATATCGTAAAACACTAGTGGAAAAGGATCGCACCTCCTACAATCTTAGGTTTCAGTTTTGCAATACATTTGGGCATGCAATGAAAGAACATTTGAAGAAAAGTTAATTTAATGTTTGGCATGTTACCATCGAGATATAATTTGGGATTTATTTGAATAAATTTGAGTAATTAATAAAAAATACATGTAACACATCATAGCTGATAACATTCCATGACACCGTGCATCAAGAACCTGAGCACTCGAAACATATTTTCTGCAGCACGTTTACTCACTTAATACGAAGATCGCATATTAATGATGTAACTTCTAATTTTCTTTACTCACGTTAATTAAATACCAGAAATTTACGTACTGGGAAAATAAAAATTTAGTAGTTTTATAAAGGTACTCAATTGGCCTTCGTTGTAGGACTAAAGCCATGTGCGATAGACCACCCTATCAGCTCGACATGGAACTGTAGTCAAATGCGAATGAGCCATACTGACCACGTCACCTAAACTGTTAGTCCAAAATTTTATTACTTTCAGTAAAGACAAGAAATGTATGTTTATACCTTCATCACGCAGTGTTGATACATGTCTGGTGTAATTTTGTTAAAGTGAATTAATTTTTAAGAAGTGCTACTGATTATACAGAATACATTTCGTATGAAGTCACGTTTCTGATTCGCTGTAAGATATTCGATACAGTGACTTGCTATAAGTGTTTTACAACTTACCAACCACAACTACTTACTAGGATACTACTCATCAAAACATTATACTTTTCCATTCACCTTTAAAAAATATTTCAGTAAGACCATAGATGGCTTACCACAGCTACACTTACTTTGAAGACTCTGTCGTAGCTTGGCAATGTGGAAAATGTTATATATACTTTTAGCAGTACCATATAATTATCAGGGGTCCGTTCATGCCACTAGATACTAGACTTTAAAATTCTGTTTCAAACACACTCGTCATATCTTCACAATTTAGTAATATAGGTTGAGATGTTTGTGAAATTGGGTTACTCAAGTTTACCTCTGAATTCATCCTTGACCATACGCCGTCACGAAAACAAATTCAGTTCCTCGAACGCAGTTAGTTTTATGGTTAGGCGTGCACAAACAATATTTGTAACATATCACAAAAGGAACATGATAACTAAAATATAGCCCAGCTGATTTTAGCATTCATTGTATCCTAGCTGTCTAAAATGTTGTGCACCGTCTTGGGTATGTAGAAAATGTAGCATAGGACGAAACCGTCTTGGATTTGCAGCTTCGCAACATCAAACGGCACCGCCCTGGAGCTGCACTGTTGTAGCATTGGACTGTACTGATGTATCGAACGACACTGTCTTGTAACATCGGACGGGTTTCGGCGCTACATACCCCTTGCATCAAAAATGATTTTCTTAAGTAGTTACTGTCCTGCTTTCTGCGTTTTAAGTATCTAATTTAACACTAATTTTACTTGGGCGTGAACTTAATTATTTGGTAGGAAACCTACAAACTTCAAATTTATGACTTAGAAGAAACCCTCTGAGAATACATCTACAACACGCAGCAATTCTATAACAATCCAAATAAACAGCCAACAATGGCACCATTCTAGTATAAAAAGCATCAGTATCANACACGCAGCAATTCTATAACAATCCAAATAAACAGCCAACAATGGCACCATTCTAGTATAAAAAGCATCAGTATCAACCACAAGACCATGTCTTATTAACCACTAAATCAAAAGGGTGAGATAATCTATCCTTCGACGATCAATCTTAAAAATGCTCAGTAGTGATACGAAACCAGAATATAACTTTTAAAAATTTAAAAAACAAATATATTATGTATGAAGTTTTCTAATTTTAAAACACAGGATTAAATACAGTGTAAAGGAAATAATTTATTATTATTGCTTTCAACTATATATTTCATAGATTGTCAACTCATGCAGATAATTTTCAACCTCATGACACCATGGAAATTGTGTTATCACATGTGCACGCCACTTTAAATATTCCATAATTGGGAGGGACAGGAATAAAATTGAAGGTTAAAATATTGATTATACCTATACTTTTATATACAATATTTCCCCGAATTCACTTGGCTTTTCTTGTTGGAGCTCATGTGTTATAAATTATTAACTTTCTATGAAGAGGTTGCCAGTCTCAGGTACAATCCCAAAACTGCCCGACCAAATATCTGTATATCGCGGGGCTCGTATGCTCCGACCATTTACGTGTGAGAAGCTATTCCATCAATTCTGATGTTGCTTTTATAACTTTGCGTACATCGAATGCATAGCGCCTCGCTTTGCTGCAGAGTGAAGTATCGTCGATATAGTATGTGATCTCCGAATAAAATTATCCGAAGCACTGTGTGGTATTTACGACGCGAGATGCAGTTGTAGTTGTGTTATGAAATTTAGCTTCTAAGAAAAACAAGGCAGAGACTTTTTTGAAACACAGATTACGCAGAGAACCAACTCGTAATAAAAGAGAGCCACAGGGCTGCTGTTTCATGAAATAATTCAGGAAAAGGATGACTTTGGTATGGCAGAGAGTAAAAATTGTTTATTAAGCTGGTGTTACGAACTTCATTCGCGCGAACGTTCAGCTATTTGTGGGACGACATATGTTGGCGTGTAACCCGTAGCTGGAGCTGTGGAAGTTTAAAAGGGGGGAAGGGNGGGGGGTTGGATGTTCAAACGTTTCTTTCCTTTTTTATTTCGACATTTCAGCTGAGTATTTCGCTGGTAATGACGGTGTCCTGATGATGTTCTGCGTTACGGGCGGCAGAGAGACTTTCTTTCCACCAATAACTTCTTGAAATAAAAATGCGGGGAAAGAGCTCAGGATACCTTTCCAAGTGCCACTTTCCCGTGTTGTATTAAGAGAAATTCTCCGAACCGCCGATCTGAAGGGGGGGGGAGGGTAGTGGTGTTGAATATGCCCCCTTCTTCACGCAGGCGGCATGGAAATTTCCTTTCTGTGGCGCCCAACGTCCCGATCGTCTTGGCACCTAAATATAAAGTCGGCGAAACTCCGGTTCGGACGTGGCAAGCCTGTCATAAAATAAGGAAATTTCTCCCGTTTTGCGAATGCAACAGAATGGGCGGAAAGAAGGGGGGAGAGAGAGAGACGACAGATAAAAAGAAACGACAGCGCGTCTTTTTCGGTCACAAAGAAACGGCCTGTATAATGCATAAACATGAACGGGGACGCAACAAAGAGGAAAAGAGGTGAAAAGAAAGAGTGGAGCGGAAAGTCGAATGTTCTGCATCGCGAAATGGTGTGAGGCGAAGAGAGAGAGAGAGAGTGAGAGAGAGAGAGAGTGAGTGTACAGAGGGGCCTGTCGTGACGTTCTCAAACTTGGTCCGTATATTTCTAGTGTGNAGAGAGAGAGAGAGAGTGAGTGTACAGAGGGGCCTGTCGTGACGTTCTCAAACTTGGTCCGTATATTTCTAGTGTGAGATGGCTTTGTTGTGCTCCCGGCTGACAGTCCAGTATTGATCAATTTCTTGGTGATACTCGTATTCCCGGCAATCCGAGAGGAAATATTTTTTCCAGCACGCAAAATTATAACCTATAAATTTCCAGAACTTTTTAAACCTCTGGAGACCAATAAATCTTTCCACTAAAGGTCGGATTATGTGTTCAAAAATAAAACTGAGAAAACGTATAGTGACTTGAAATTTTTTTACCAGATGAATAAAAAAAAAGGAACGCAAAGATCAAACGATAAAATTGCACGAAATCAGGTATAAATGGTGAGGAATAATCAAATTAAACTTTTTTGTGAAAGAGAACTTGGTTCTGGAGTTTTAAGTTCGTTTCTACAACAGAAAGTTATTGAAATCTATTTTAATTCATAGGCCCTACTAAACAGCGTTTTAATTAATTTCATTATCAAATTAATTTAACTGCAGCATGCTTAAAATGCAATTTTTTTNCCCTACTAAACAGCGTTTTAATTAATTTCATTATCAAATTAATTTAACTGCAGCATGCTTAAAATGCAATTTTTTTTTAAATAAGTGCATACGAAACTATAATCACAAACAATTTTTTGCCATATTTCCTATATTCCTGCATTGGCTTGGCTCAGCGTGTATTAAATAATAAGTTCACAATACATGTGCAACAAGATTTTGAGGAATGTGTACATTCAGTGGGATATGATACGCAAGTATGGCTTGTATGGTCTAAAAAATAGNCCCTACTAAACAGCGTTTTAATTAATTTCATTATCAAATTAATTTAACTGCAGCATGCTTAAAATGCAATTTTTTTAAAATAAGTGCATACGAAACTATAATCACAAACAATTTTTTGCCATATTTCCTATATTCCTGCATTGGCTTGGCTCAGCGTGTATAAAATAATAAGTTCACAATACATGTCCAACAAGATTTTGAGGAATGTGTACATTCAGTGGGATATGATACGCAAGTATGGCTTGTATGGTCTAAAAAATAGNCCAACAAGATTTTGAGGAATGTGTACATTCAGTGGGATATGATACGCAAGTATGGCTTGTATGGTCTAAAAAATAGAAATGTATAAGACATTTATTTTCCGGCTGAGATCTGAGCGATTTGGTTTCATAACAATAAGTTATCTTACGCCAAGCGTTAAAAAATTGTAATTCCCCGTTTTTATAATTGCACAAATTAATTCGGCCCAAATTACACTACCTGGAATATATGGCGACCCCTATAAATTAACTAGATTCGCCTGAAAAAGTACGACAGCTGCTTCACTGATACCAACCCTAGCGTTTTGCAGNACCCCTATAAATTAACTAGATTCGCCTGAAAAAGTACGACAGCTGCTTCACTGATACCAACCCTAGCGTTTTGCAGGCAAGCCAATTTTGGCGGTAATCCACTGATTTATAGCATGAGTATTCTTGTAACGGACTCTCTGCCACTATTTTGGATATGCTATTCAGGGTCGTTAACTGCAACTGAGCTAACTTGAATGATGTTGCAATGACAGTTCAAATTTCCGTCTCAACAGGGAAAAGGATCACATTACTCCACTCTTTTTTCACCTTGTTATAATTCAGGCTCCTTTGCATGTTTGGCTACAGGATGCCAACCGTACTTGCCTGAAATATGATGCAAACGTCAGTCAGCAGTTGGTATCAAAATTCGTTCAATGCGGTACCGCCGACCCCAGTCAATAGGCTCGAGAATACTTGTCATCAGCTCCACGTCCTTTTGTACTCTCGGTGATCGCGTGTAACCACCCAGGTCTCTCATCATGGCTTTACAGGCTGTACTCCTGAAGTTTGCGAATAGGGTTTTTGCATGTGGGAAATATTATAGAGGTTGTTGACGGCCAATCGGTTTTCCAAAGAATTCTATTTTCGTCCGTCTGTTCATCTTGTTGCCTGCTCCGTCCTTGTCGGCAATAATTTACTGTCGCATTTCGCGGATAATGGGCACAGATGAATGACACTTCAGGAGTCTAATAAGAGGTGGATGTTACCATGGCATCTACATTTTCAGAACAATTTATAAATGGGAGGAGAAAAGTAAAATTATACTTACAGGATATATGGAATATCATGAAATGTAGGAAATCGGCTGGGTGGGTGTAATGGTTTGACTAGTTGCCTGCCACCAAGGAGAACTCGGTTCAAAATCCGGCATGGTCGTCCCTGGATTTTCACATAAGAATCGTGCCGGATGATGCCTCTGGTAGGCGGGTTTTCTCGGTGGTCTCCCGTTCATGCCCATCCTTACATGCCGGCGCTGCTCCATACTCACCTCGCTTAACCCTCATCGGTTCTCAAGAAATCGTTGTTAAGAGCCGCCCAAATCTCTTCACTCACTCACACATTCACTAATAAAGACAACCCCGTCAAAATACGCCTTTAATGCTTGCATAGCTTCAAAGCGAACTAGATATGATCACCTAGCTTTGTGCAGTTAGAATTCTCGTCAGTAAATGGTTGAATAACGAATTTATGAAACACTAGCTTACCCGGCCACGCGTTTCTGTGGCATAAAATATTTTGGTTCTATTTATTTCTGTGAAATTAATTGAAAGAAGTATATGTATTTTCAAAATCTTTTTTATTGAAGTACTTGTTTGTATACAATGTTTTTTAGTTTTACCATCTCCCGCGTGTATGAATAAGTTGGATGGTTTTCCTACTCTAGAACACGACACATACAATTGGCCATGAAAAAAACATTCTGTTTCTAGATTTATTCCGCACATTTGGAATGACTGCCCTTGAGCTTTATTTATTGTCATTTCAAATGCCAATCTGACTGGAAACTGTGTTCTTTTCAAGCGAAAGGGAATTTCTGATGGAATAAATGGAATTCTGGGAAAAAGCACATATTCTCCATTGAAAGCACCTTTCAAGATGGTAGCTTCTATAGTATTGCTTATCATTTTTTTTATTGCAAGGCGTGTGCCGTTGCAAAGTTTTGGTGGATTGATGTTACGAAGTAAAATGACTGGCACTCCTATTTTCAATTTTAATATATGTGGAGGCAATCTTGGAACGTCAAGTGAATTTAGAAATTCTGGTGGATAATTTACCGCTTCATTTTCGTGTAATGTTACATCCACAGATTTGTATGTGACATGTTCGCTTGGGATTTTCTCAAGGATGCTGTCGTTTATTTCGTAAACATCTTTATTTTTTGCTGCAAGTATTCCTCGCTCGCTTATCCAATTGTGATCAACATAGTTCATTGCGATGTTTGGAAATATGTGATCTATCAGTTCACCTTTAGAGGTAACTACAGTACAGCTATTTTGTGGAAATGTTATTTGTCATGTGATCTTATCTGCAGGCAATGTTCCATTTCCAATTTCCTACAATCGGCGTGAAAATATTCCTGAAGATGGATCGTTGTGCAATTGGACGCGCATATTTGTAGTTAGTTTAAATGATTTAACATGTTGGCATAAAGGTGAAAATTTAAGGCACGCATATATTTCATCTGCCGGTGTAGAGCGAGGAATCACAGGCAATGTTTGTCTGAAGTCTCCTGCGAGCAATACTAATGCATTCCCAAATTAGCAAATGCTTCCCCGCAAGTCTTGCAATGTTCTGTCGACAGCCTCCAGAGATTTTTTGTGGGCCATGTTGCATTCATACCATACTATGATCTTGCAATTTTGCAACACTCTTCCCATTCCAGATGTTTTGGAAATGTTACATGTGGGATTTTAAGTTGCATGCAAGTTTAATGACAGCTTTAAAGCTGAATGCGCTGTTCTGTCTCCAAGTAGGGGCGTAGAAGCAATTCCGGAGGACGCTAGTGCTAACGCAATTTCATTCTGCGATCAAACCGTCGCTAAAATGAGCGCAATGAGAAATGTTTTCCCAGTACCTCCTGGTGCATATAAGAAGAAGAGTCCTCTTTGATTGTTCGCTGAATTTATTATTTATTCGTAGATGTTTTTTTGTTCGTTTGTGAGTTTAGGAACGTTCGATCGTACGTATGACAGTAGATCGGCTGTGTTATAGCTCTGTTCACGAAGCAATTCCCTTTCCAACGCAGCAGAAGCAGAACGATTGGGTGATGGCAATCCCAATTGAGCAAGAAGCTTGTTCGCGATTTCTAAGCAGAGGTCCTCAATCAGAATTGATGCTTGATTGTAAATATCTGGCGTGAAATCCAGGTTCGGATCCATATTGATTTCTCTAAATCGTCGTAATAAGTCTTCAGTAACAGACGTATTTGATGAGGATTCGATGTTGCGCACCCATCAGCTAGGCAATCTTCCCAGTGTTGATTGTCTTCCAGCAATCAAAGTGATAGGCATGCAGCACGGTACTTGTCATGAGTAATTTCTCCTACAGTTCTTAAATGCTGGAATGAAGTCGGTCAGCGAACATTAACCAATAGGAGACGAAGATAAAAGCTTTCAGCTTGATTGGGATGCACAGTGTAAATTCTCCCTAATGTATTTTCTTCGAAGATACCATTGTGACCGCTAACTCGTTTTCCTTGCTTTCTTCTTTCACACGATTTTCTGGTTGCATTCTACTTGTAATACGTAAGAACTTCTTCATATAACTGATTTTTTGCAAAGTCATCATTTTGGCATAAAGAAAAAAATGCTGTGCGGGTCGTTGCTGGTGGATTGATTGCTCTATTTCGTATATTCGCCTATGTGAAACATACTCTTTGACCATTTTCTAAGTGAACAGCTAAATGAACTACTGCTGGATTTTGTTCGTGTATTGGAAAATATAGAATTTTCCATACTGCTTCGTTGCTACTTATGTATCTACCAACTTGGTACTGAGTAATTTCATCTCTTGCGGGATTTTCTTTCGACACCCCTAATATTGCCATGTCGCTACCTTTATTTACATATTTGCAGATATATTTGATTTAATTTACCGAGTTGCAGTATTCAAAATTTATGTGTGTTTGGTATGTTTTTGATAGCAGTGGTCAATACGGAACGACCCAGCTGTTGTATATTTCAATCTCGTTACCTCTCACAATAATGGTTGTTGTTCTTCCACTATTTTCTGGAGATCTTCTTTTGTAGAGTGGGTAGCCGTCATTGTCTGTAACGGTGTTTGCTACTAATGCCCGAGGATATCTTTTTGAACACTTACCATCTACCATGCACGGTGACGTAGGATTGATAGCACCGCAAGGTCCGTGAATCATGTTTTTAGTCACAACTTCGTGCAATACTCTGTCAGTGTTGGCATCGGGTATTTCAGCTGATATCACCTCGTCAATTTGGCTGGAATTGATTTTGGTAAATAGCCTGACTAGGATATGGGCGTGCGGTAATCCTCTTTTCTGCCATTCTACGGAGTGCATCCAGCAACGCACTTGGCTGAAAACTTCAAGTTTAGTCATGAAATCCATCAATGATTAAAATGTTTGTCGAAATACACGTGCTGTGACATCATGTCTGTGTATTGGCGTTTGTCCAGGAAGCAAGTTGTTTTTTATTTCTTCCCATGCTGGATTACACGTGAATGTAATAAATAAGTCTGGCTGTCCATAGTTGCGAACGCACGCAATGGCATCTTGATCGTATTCGTGCATGTGCCTGTGTACGTTGACGGTAATATTGTGAGACGTCCAACGTTAGTCGTATCGCCATTATTAACCACTGCATCACGCAAATTAATATATTTTTCCGAACGAAGGTTTTGTTTATTTAATCGAATAAATAGAAGACGTTCTGATTCGATTTTCGCATACATGTCAACAACGAATTGATGGAATAATTGCCTGTATTGCAATATGTGGTTGTCTTCATTTTCGCGAATTATCAAACGATACGAATGATAATTCATTGCACTGACTTTTTTGTTTGTCTCCCCACCATTGACTATATCTACCATTTTAACGTTGAAGTGATATCCATCGTGACCATCCCAGAAAATAAGTGGATATTGGAGAGGATCATAGCAACGACGAGTGTCGGATACTCGCTGCAATTGTTCATTTCTTCGATGAAGAACAATATCTCTGTCGTTGAATTCCTCTCCATTTCGTCAATTGATGGTGCATTGAATCTTCGCTCATGTTGACCGTCAGGCGTTTTGTCAGGACAAATAACAATTTGATGACTATCAGACGGCATTCGGTCTAGTGCTGTTTTGAACGATCTTATTTTGTTGTTTTTGCTATGAAACATTTCTTGCAATTGAGAAACAATTGACCTTTTTATGGCGGAAGCAATTGCGCAACGTGTATTCAATTCATCGTTTTTGTTACCGATGAAGTATATTGGCAAGAACTTATTGCCGTCGTCTGGAAATGGGAGCAAAGAGCTGGCTCTATGATATATTTGGCCTTGCACTTTGAAGATAGGCATTAAATTGTCTGTAATTACGTTCACTCCGAAAGACGTCATTGGAAAGTATGAGTTATATTTACCTGATGTTTGCAAGGAAATGCTTTGAATCGGTAGAAAATCCGGCAAGCAAGCTTTTCAATGGCTCTGGTGGGNTTAGGCAGTTGAACTTTGCCGCCGGCGTAACACATGTCTTTCGTTTCAGCATGGAATTTCAATGCTTTGCAATGAGGACATACTTCATCCACAGCGCCGATGACACCATGAGATTTTGTACTGTAATCTTCATTCGGGTCGTATCGGAAAGCTAGGCGACTATAATGACGGACTTCCTTTGATGTATCTTGGCGTAGTTCAGCTCTACTGATCGTTACTTGATATCTTAATTCTTGACGACGTTCGTCTGAAGCAGCGGCACGCGCTCGCCTTTCTCGCAAACGTTCATCAGAGATTCTGGCTTCATGTTGCTCGAGCTACTCCTGCGCACGTCTCTCCGCCATTCTGAGCCGATCTCGTTCGTCTGCTTCCAAACGCTGCTCCTCAGTTTGGCTCGCGACTTCACGTCGTCGTGCTGCAGCTCGGCGATTGCGACGTCCGATGTTTGGTCTTGCGCGTGGCATTCTGAAAACAATCGAAAAAAAACATTGAGAACAACAAACTAAAATGTTCAAACAGACAGCTGTCAACAAAGGCGCTTCCTAACGCGAAAGCATGGTAAAAATGAGTTTTTTTGCAGATTTTAGTACCTTTGCAGGTAACACAGATAAAAAATAAAGGTGTACAAACACTCGTGGGAACGAAAGGAAGGTTTATAAAAAACACAGAATGAAAATTGGTTAATTTTTTCGGGAGTTATACGCGTCCGACAAACGGACACCAGATTTATATATATATATCAGTGTACTGCTTTAGTAAAATGAGCAGCATTGTTGCAAAAGTATGGCTTCTCTTTGGCACGTATTGCGCGTTTTCCTTACCTTCCCCCAAATGAATGGATAGAGTGTCACACCCAAGGAATGTATTGACACATTACAAGAACCTTCTATACTTAATAATTATTCTTCTGTGGCAGTTTTCGAAGGCTGCAGTTTATTTCCCAATACTAACATTTCACATGGCCACTGGGATAGTAACCGTGTTGGCGTTTACAAATCCCTGAAATATAGCGTGTCGTGGACTCTAAAAGAAAACGTTAAAATTAGAGGGAGAAGTGATGAGGACTTTGCACATTCAGTATTTTATAACAAAGCTAATTTAAATTTAAATTTAAGATTTTAATTGTATCAGAGGGTTCGGGAGACAACGTATGCGTTTCATGCTATCTCTTTTTAATTTTTTTTGTCAATCTGTGCGCACACTTAACTTTTGTCTCAGTAATTTACTACAGTCGTAAAGCGTAACTTAATCTATCTGATCATCAGAATTGTTGATGACTGTGACGAGAACGAAGGCCAATTACATGTTTATGAAGGTAAGTGATAACCTGAAGTAGCCAGGATTAGACTCTTTACGTACACTTCACTATCGGTCCAGTTCATTTACCGGTAAAAACTAATTCATATGATAGGAAACCAAGGTAGAAAGGACAGCACGAGACTACTTAAAGCGTAGTCCAGTGGCTTAAGGTTCTCGCCTACCTGGCGCCTGAACTGCGTTGCAGTGTGTTTGAAATACTCGTTTTTCTACGAAACTGGGGCCACGATGGATGAGCGGTTAGCCTGCTCGCCTCCCACCAAGGCGAACCGGGTTCAATCCTCGACCGGGCCACTCCCGGATTTTCACATGTGGAAATCGTGCCGGACGATGTCGCTGGTCAGCGGGTTTCCTCGGGAATCTCTCGTTTCCCCAGCCCTTTCATTCCGGCGCTGCTCCATACTAACTTCAACCACCGTCATCGGCTCGAAAGACCCCGTTGTTAAGAGCCACCCAAATCTCTTCACTCACTCACTTTAAGAAACTATTAAACGTGCGTCTAACGTGCTGATATACGAAAAGAACACACATCAGACAAGGGATGTTGATTGCTTTTAAGACGTCACGCACGTTAGAAACGCCATTTATGAGTACTCCATAATAGCTGTAAATGATTTTTTCAAAGTTATGTATTTCAAAATATACGCTTCGGATACATAAAAAACTACTCAAGGGCCCTACTTTGAACCTTCTTACAGACGTTTCACCATTAAAATAATATGGTCACCCCTGAAAGTCCCATAGGTACACACAGTGCGACGTGAACACTGCACGCCAGTTGAGAGCCTTGCGCAAAGCCGATATTACACGATACCTGCAGCCGTACTTGGTCTTCTGTAAGATTGCACAAGGCCTGGTGCACGAGCCGGTATACCAGCCGCTACATGTGCCACCATGGGAGATTCTTATTTCATGACAGAAGTCCGCGTACTAACCTTTGACACACTCGGTGGGTGCGCAGTGTGTGGTTCGTGGTAAATATGAACCCCATTCGTAGAACTGCTAACAGTCAGTAACTTTCGTAAGACGAATAATATTGGCGATGACAACTTTTAATTACTGTTTAAACCCGTTCTAAATACTTAAAACTTTACCCACTCTATAAACAAATTAATTCGAAAGGTTGGTTCATCTAAAATATATGAACAGCTTTTATCATGTGTGAACTGGTACTGCGGTGGTAAAGTCGCGTTACCTGCCAAAAAAGTGAATATTTGGCGTGAGTTCAAAGCTCCGTCGTGCAATAAATTTTTTTATCATTAAAGGTTATATGCGAATAATAACTTAGTATGTAAAGAAAAAATTATTTTGCAAACGATAAGTAATTTTTGCCCAAATTAAAAATTACACACTCGTGCTCTAGTGATTTCACATCATTTTTAAGATAATGAATGTCACTATACTAATAAGCAATACATTAATGTAAAGGCGTAGAGTAAAATAGCAATATTAAGATGTGCTAGATAATTTTTCTTTACATACTATGTTATTATTCGCATATAACCTTTAATGATAAAAACAATTTAGTGTACGACGGAGCTTTGAACTCACGCCATATATTCACTTTTTTGGCAGGTAACGCGACTTTACCACCGCAGTACCAGTTCACACATGATAAAAGCTGTTCATATATTTTAGATGAACCAACCTTTCGAATTAATTTGTTTATAGAGTGGGTAAAGTTTTAAGTATTTAGAACGGGTTTAAACAGTAATTAAAAGTTGTCATCGCCAATATTATTCGTCTTCGTCGAATGTTAAATCTATTTGAAAGAGTTTTAACCTCACGGATTTATAATAAAGATGGAGGCGTCCTTTTCGGTTTCTTCATCAACTCGTTTCGAGTATTAGCCACGGGGAGCACCATATGCTCTGAAACTGCGATGTGATTGACCAGGTATGAAACTTGGTATGAAACCTCCCACGAAAAAAAAAGATATGCCCAAGTACCAAACCTGGTACGAAATATGGCCGTAGAAGGTGGAAATTGCCACGATGGGTGTCACACTAACCCGTATGCCGGCCACTATGACGGACCATGCAGAAGCTTTTAATGAACCTGGCATCGTGTAATATCGCCTTTATGTGCCCCGGCCAGGAATGGACAACCATATGGGATTTATTGAAACCCTTTTTCCGTGCCCTGAGCACGTAGTTGTGGCACTTAGAACTGCGTGGCGCTAACGGTGGGTCTTTAACGTTTTCAGTGCCATCTCGAGATAGCGGACGACACCTCGTGCTACCTGTCGCGTGGAATCCCACTCCACCTCTCAATGGGTGGTCTAAGGAGTTCCCTTTGAACAGAGTTGCTTTCACGGAAACACAGTGTATTCAAAGATTTATTCTAGGAATAATGTTAGTAAAATACTAATATAAAAATAAATTAGAAAATGTTATCTTTTGTATGTATGATAATTTCAACTTCTGTCATATATCAATTTATTTTAAACATAATATACGTCCTCATGTTTTATAGTCCTCCAATACCGATAAACGTCTTAAACATTATAGCAGTTATAATGTCCTCCTTCCTGCATTAATTTTAAAAATAAAACCCCTTATTCCTATTAAAGTCTACGGATAAGTTTTTCTCGACGTTTCTTTCGTAATGTATATACTTACGTTGAATAATTATTTCATTTAAAGGCGTAAGGTTGAAATGTCATTTTAATATCTGGCAAACGAATCGTCTTTGATATATACACTGAAGAGCCGAAAAAACTGGTATAGACGTGCGTCGTGCATATGCAAATAACAGAGGTATGGAACCGATCAGAGTAACGCGATGCGGCCGGCAGCTATATCGGTTACTGTTGCTACAATAGCAGGCTATCAAGATTTAAGTGAGTTTGAACGTCGTGTTATAGTCGGCGCACGAGAGATGGGATATAGCATCTGCGAGGTAGCAATAACATTTGAATGTTCGCGTACTACCATTTCACGAGTNTGTTCGCGTACGACCATTTCACGAGTGTACCGTGAACATCGGGAATCCGGTAAAACATCACATCTTCGACATCGCTGCGGCCGGAAAAAGATCGTGAAAGAACGGGACAAACGAAGACTGACGAGAATCATTCAAAGTGACAGACGTGCAACCCTTTCTAAAATTGGTGCAGATTGGATTTGTGGACTGCCCTGCAGGATTCATGGTGTGAATTGCCTCCTGCATACCTTCATACATTAGTTGAGTCCATGCCACGTCATCTTGCGGCACTTCTGCGTGCTCGGGGGAAGGGGGGCCCTACACGATAATATGCAGGTGTACCAGTTTTTTGGCTCTTCAGTGTATAATTCACTAGACGTGACACACATACATGGCAAAGGATAACAGTCGGAAAACTTTCTGTTACATTAAACTGTTGGTCAAAGTAACGAACATCACCTTGTCAATGTTTACAGAACTATTCCCACAATTTTTTTTCTTAAAACTATTTATCAAAAAAGTAATGCAAATATTTTGGATTACGTCAGAAACATAGTCCTTGCATCAATTTATTCAGAATACGGCTTAACAAAGCATAACTTTCCTGGTCATCTAAAAGAAGTGATCAATTGCGATGAAACCGCCTCAAAAAGTTAATAGTTTGTTACGTTTCTACAGAATTTTTTTCCTCCTGGCCAACACGAAAAGTGCTCTTCGAAGATATGGCGTCTCATTCACCCAATAACCTCTTCTCTGTAGCTATAAAAGTCATTCATTTTAAATTTCATAAAGTTTTATTTATTTATTTTGTGTGTAAACTAAGATGTCCGCCTTTCTCGAGCATTATATGGTGCGCATAGTTAACGATACAGCACTCATTAAAAAAGGTTAAATAATATACATAGACGTATGCTTATGTGTATAATTCGTAAAGTGCCCCAGTTATGTTAAATATTTTCATTTATATCTATAGCGTATTATTTTACACAGAATTATATTCAGTCATTAAATTACTCAAAATAAGATCATATTCGTTATTATGCCATAAATAAACGGGTATCTATAGGTTGCACGCCTCTCCATTATATTGCTTATAAATGCGACTTAAGTTTTGAACAACTAGCCGGAGTTGCCTTTAGCGTTTCTTTGATCTAGTCTAATGCATGAAGCAAAATAATTTCAGGTAGATCGGCCCGCTACGTCTGCATTATATTGCATCGTGGTACAGTTTAGAGTATAACTTTAAAATCATCAATTAAATAAATATTTTTGTTTCCAGATTTTATGACGCGTATGTTTGTACATATTGGGTAGTAGTGCACTTTCGCTCAGTTTTTTTGTAAAACATTTAAATTAGTTTGCAGAACACTATAAAACTGTTTTTGATATTGTTGTCTAAATAAAAAAAACAGCGATGTAACAACTGATTTCCTCTCTGTTTTCCAACAGTATTATCGCGTATTGAAATTAGAAATGATTTAAACACGTACCACTTTTCCAAGCTTGTTTATAAAAACTTCAGCCGTGTCTGCTACATTCTGCTACGTTTGACACACTACTCTCTTAGGTGATGTTCTATTTCCTTCCTGATAAAATTTCAGATAATTAGGGATACAGGCTACTATATGTTAAATCTTCAATTTTGGCCTTTATTAAAATAAAAATTAAGATAATAAAAAAATAATAAAACAGGAAAAATTGAAATAATGTAACTCTTCTCCTCTACTTAATTTGAGGATGTAGTTTGATTGCATTCCCTGAAAGTATCCACGAAATTTCAACTATCGAAACACCATATAAAAGAAAAACCAAACACATTATTTATTTTTCCTGGGATGGAATCGTACTGTTCAATAGCTTGCTTACTCTAAACTCGTTTTATACACGCGGGTTGCATTTTGAAATTTAGCATATGCGATTTTGTTATATATGTATATCTAAATTAAAATGAGGGTGTGTATTGTTGTATGTCATTATTATTAAGTAAAATTAAATTTTTCTGCCTGGTCAGTATTATAACGTGTTGGGCAGATAATTGTGTACTGAATTGATGTATGTGCTGTAATGCTTTAGAGAAAACTGAAGTTAGTGATGGGTTTTTGTGCCCTGAGAACACCATAGCTACATTTGTCCATGAATAAGAAAATGTTTGTAAATCAAGTAACTGTAGAATCAAAAATAATATTTTAAGGCAATTCAGTGATGTAAAACGTGCTTAAAATGTTTAGTTAGATTTAAGAATGTAAACATTTCACTGATTTTCTATGGTAGGGAACAATAACATTTTACATTTTCCTTCTCATCACATCACGCTCTCCTATTCATATTCGTAACAAGTGACTCTTGATATTCATTCCTTGGCGATTTCAACATAAAGAAACTTTTGTTTGAAACATTTTCTGTTACTTCTGAAATGAACCGAATAAACGCAATGTCTCAAAGTGAATGTCTTGATATTCTACATAGGGATTGTAAACAGTCAATGCAAATGGAAAATTCTCTTATTTGGTTATTTGGAAATTTTGTAGATTTGAACTCATTGAATTTAAAATTATTTTTAGATCTTAACACTAAGACCACCGGCACCAGCTGATTACCACGAGGGGACAATTTGACCCCTTGTGAGTTACTTAAATTTTTTCATTTAGAAATGTTTTGAAAGTTATTTTGACAATCTTTATGGAAATTAATATTGAATTATATAGAAATTTTCTATACAGCAACAAAATATTATTTAAAAAAATAATATCACTAGTATTATTCAGCGACAAAACTGACATCACATAAAATCCTTTATAAATTTCATATAGATGAGACGTTTACTCCCAATACATTTACCACACATTAGTTTTCCGCATGCCGAGTAATTTGCCATTGTTTTGTTTTTCCTGTAGTTGCCAAACTTCTTTCGTGATTTCCCCATATCTTCATCACCCTCATTAACAATATGTGACTTAGTGTTCCTGTTAGACATCTGCACTACTCACAGTTCTTCGTACAGTTCCAGGATGAATTTCCTCTTTTTCATCTTCCTTCCAGTTACTTCTTTACACAGTATCCATGCATTCATACATGCCAAATCCAGCAAAATAACAGGGCAGCGCCATGATGCTGATTTGACAGAATACTTCCTCGCCATTTGGTCCATAGAGTCAACGCCGAATTTAGTTGCATTATAGTATTGGATAGTCTCAGGAGTATTCTTCTCATTGTCAGAAATTTTCACACATGGTTAGAGTGAGCAGAGTAGGATCAC
Organism: Clitarchus hookeri; assembly: GCA_002778355.1. Taxonomy (NCBI): domain Eukaryota; kingdom Metazoa; phylum Arthropoda; class Insecta; order Phasmatodea; family Phasmatidae; genus Clitarchus; species Clitarchus hookeri. Next base: position 8,315 of record NQII01003241.1, on the reverse strand, counting down.
ATTTTTATGAACTTGANGGTATTCTTCTCATTGTCAGAAATTTTCACACATGGTTAGAGTGAGCAGAGTAGGATCACATTTTTATGAACTTGATACACTGTTAGTGCGGTGTCTTTGTGTTTGTACACATATGTTGCATGCAAATGCTGTTTGCAATTTATAGCAGTAGGTGGCACCTCCCTTCTGGTGCGATTGACAGTACCTACTAGACTTGTTTTCTTGGCCTTCAGTGCACGAAACAGTTCTACAGAAGTGAAATAATTGTCTGTAGTTACATTTCCGCAACTCTTCAAATGTGGTTCCAGGAAGCTAAGAACTAAGTACCAAGTATCTGACCACAGTGTCGATCNACATTTCCGCAACTCTTCAAATGTGGTTCCAGGAAGCTAAGAACTAAGTACCAAGTATCTGACCACAGTGTCGATCATCTTCTTTTCCAAGAAAAAGGAACCCATTGCCTAAATATTTAGACTCAACATGTTTTGTTATCCAGAATTTTATCCCAAATTTATCTGACTTATTGACCACTTATTGTGTAAATGGATATTTAGCTTCCATTGGGAAGTGTGATGTTTATACCAGGCTTGTAGCATGCAATGCTATTTTGTACGAACCCATTCCACACTTATGACACTAGTGTAAATTTTTCGATCTGTTGGCGTTCACTTCGTGTGTCACTTATCAAAGCGGAGAAATCACATTATTTCGCAAAATCAATTTTGTGCCATGGTTTGCGTAAAGAAACTTGGTCTACAGATACTTTATATTAATGTAGGTAACTCCAGGCATTTTGCAGCATAAACCTCTCGAGCGTACATTATTGAAAAGAAAGCTATAAATTCTGCGAATGTGATGGTCCATGCATTGTCTTGTATTTTTTCCGAGATTCATGATCTGTAGATGTCGTGAAATGAAGAAGGATGTCTGGTGTCAGCAACAGTCTCCACGCACTTAGAGGAGAATTATCCTTGATCTGTAACCTGGCGTGAAGTGTATGACCTTTTCTTTTAACACTTTTTGAGCTCCCCGTCTACCAAAAGTTTGCACCCAAAGTCAATCACTTCCCACTCAGTGCCAACCGTAGCAACCTCAATGTGACCAACAGGGAGACCCTGCATGTACACTCGGCACAGAACCTTGATATTGCATCGCTACTACTCCTCAATCGAGTAACAATTGCGTTTCAGGTGGCATCTTTTTGAGTGCACCTACTGCTACCTTCAACACTGCCAGCTCGTCGACTACGCATTGCCTGAACACAATCATCTTGGGGGGTGAGTAGTCTGTTATGATTGGTCGACATCAGCATGTTGTAAAATTTTCGGCTCTTCATCAGAATCTGTGTCGTCACTGTTCTGAGGTATATATTCATCACCACTAATCAAATCGTTACCACTGTTTTTCCTACTTGAGTTTGTTTCACACATACCCCGAAAATACCGGAGTGCCTGGTCTGTTGTTTGTCCATGACGACTTTTTCTCAACTTCTAATGTAACAGTCTAAAACCAAATATATTCTCTTCTATTTCATGACGTGTCCTGCAGTGCTGATGAGGAAATACGTCGTAACATGACCAAGCACTGGGGCAGCAGTAGATACTTTTCCTGGAATCGGCTCTCAAGACCTCGCTGTTAAGAGCCACCCAAATATATTGGCATTTATTGTAGACAAATGGCATGAGCGTGATTGCAATAACACCGTGCACACTACAGTTACAGAAAGCCCCTCCACCGACCAGTAAAAGGGGCAGAAAATATAAAACAATGCGCATGATATAGGCCAACGTAACACAAGGAGCGGCATCTTTTGTCATCGGGGTAGCGGACCAAGAAATCGCGGATGTGGGTGTGTCCGGCCGTCGTTAACCACCTCCTACAATCAGCCTCCGTCAACATGAACAAGGTGGAGACATTCCAATTAGATTTTATAGTAGTGGCGTGCGGTAATTAAAATTATTACAATTAATTAGCATCTTGGTATTCCATTTAAGCTCCCCCGATCAATAGTCATGTAAATAGTTATTGTATAATCATTGTGTTCAATAAACCCTATCATATACTGTTGTGCTCTACCTAATCATGACTTATTATTTAGATACACCCATTCGTATGAAATGACTTTAAAAGCTAATTGGTAACAAGGGGTCATTTTGACTCTCATCGGTCGTTCTAGGTATGATGAATGTATTTGCTACGTTTTCGGACCAAAATATTTCCATACTATATCTGTATGTGAAACCAGAGAAACCAGGCTATTATGAATCGTTTACAGCATAATTTTGGTAAATCTCAAGAAGGGTCTGTTGATTAGTAGCAGATAAACAGATTTGGTGTCATGTCAAAATAGCTTTAAGAATTCAAAATGAACATTTTGATTTATTAAGTGTTAATTTATCTTCATCATTTACTTATTGTCCGAAAACGTGACAGTTAGTTGTACTGCAACGATTTAAATTTGTAGTTAGCTATAAATTATTTTCTGTGCTGTCCCAATGTGTTATATTGGTAATAATCAACAGTACAAATGAAATGTCGAATGAAACAAAACTGAATAGACCTAATCATGTTTTTTTTTCTCAGTGGCGAGAATGATGGCGAACCACCACCCAATCCACTCAGTAGTGTGTATGGAGCTCAAGTATATAAACATAAAACAACGTACTGTTACATAACAGTTTCCCCTTAACATTAAACATGGCCCAATAATAAACTTTAGCGTGATAAAACTGTATAACGTAACTTCACCATCTAGTATACTACGTAAGTTGCGGTATAGATGGCTCGCTATATAGTGAGCACTTTTGAAATAAACATTTGAAAAAAATCACTGCCCTTAACTGCGTTTATATTAACACAAGCAATGACCGCGAAACTCACTGTTAAGTTGACAGAGAACTACGATAAGCAGTTCCATGTTTTAACGTCTTACTGGAAGTAAAGTTAAACATTGTTGTTACCTGTAATTCGTTTCTCTTTGCTGTATGCAAATAAGAATAAAAATTGTCGTGATTGCAACACACGTGTTTATAACTATTCCAAATCATCACCAGGCCGAGGCAACGTTCATGTTAGCTGGTCACCGTTTTGATTTGGTATTGGTTTTTCACGGTCCACACTCGCGTGTCAACAAAACTGTGGTTTACGACCAGCATGATTAAAAATTTTTGTTTCATCTCAAATAAAGTATTTGTTAATGCAATAAATAAAATATTTTCATACATGTTTTGAGTGAAGTGGTATTGTTTGATGTTGACTTCTGTTGTTTCTCGACGTACTTTTTGTCCCAGAAATGTATGGAATTTCACCTAATATGTCGACCTGGATAAGGTGCTGCTTCGTGCAATTGAAGTCGTTAAACCTCGAATATACTTGATAAAATATTGAATGAGTGTGTTTTGTTATATTGGCGTAATGTTTTACAATTATGAAAGCGTAAATAAATGTGTGCATGTTATTTAGTATTTAGACGATACCCAACTTACGATCAAAGACCTCGGAAATATGTCACTCGTGTTTAAACAATAACGACAATAACATGTTTTAAACTGCACGTGAAACATTACTTGAGTGTTAAAAATACGTTAAAACAGTACTATAAAGTCTGTCCGAACGGGTTAATTTATATGAGCTCATGTAGCAAACAGTAAGTACTAATTTTCATTACTATCCTTAAAAGTAAGTAATTTAGGGCAAAGGTAGATTCTGCATTAAATGTGTGGATTCAGTTTTATGAAATGCATTCCCATTAGCTATGTTTTGAGTTTTTAATATTGTGATGAAGTTATATTCAATTTGTGCACACATTAAAATTTAATAAGCGAAAAGTGATTTTTTTTTCTTAAGCAGTGCTGTAGGCCCTGTCCTCGCAAACGTCAGTGTTAAGTGCTTTAAAGACTCCGTGGCTGGAAGAATTTTCACAAAACTTGCACCGAGTGACAAATATTACTGTAGGAGTATGCTGTCAAAATTTGGATCTAATCTGTTCAGCTGTTTAGTTTCATGACAGTAATTATTTTCGCTACGGTACTCGCAATGTTATAGCAACGCCCGCCATTTGCTTGCGCGTGGTATTGTATTAAATTATCGATTTGTGAGGTATTAACGAAATACAATTCTACTCGTACACTTAGTGAAACAAAATTCTTAGGTCATTTAACGATTGTGTAAGGCACGTTGTCTTCTGTATGAAGGAGTAAAACACTATTATCTAAAAGTTGCAGCTGTAAAACGTTTTAAAGTTGTACGTTCGAAACGTATTGGCGTTCTTATTATAACTGAAAATATAATTTTATAATTTTCCGATATTCTGTTAACGACTTAAATCAAACATATGTCCTCGGAAGTGTTAACCATAGTTAAAGGTGTATAATTGCGTCTAAACAGAAAAATAATAGTAAACATCATTAAATATCCAAAAACAAATAATTTTTGCTGAAATTAACGTCTACGTGTTTATAGTGATAGTTAAAATAAACGTTTTGGTGTTTATTTAATGAGTATGAAGGAGGCATATAAATCAGCTGACAAAAACACCAGCAGAAAGTCATATGACAGAGTTTATTTTGATAGGTTCTCGGAAACATACGCATGCAATGGGCTGGAAGTGTAAAATAAGAAGACTTTCAAAAGTGCTCGTTTTACCGTAACAGTCTTTAGCCACACGCCCCCTTTAAAGGTGTAGTAACAGCTTCATCTGAATTATGAACTGTACGCTCCTGCGTGGAATAATTGTTTGGGAAAACCAAAGCTTTGTTTGATTTCGTTAACTGCAATTATATTTTCTCACAAAGAAAAAAATACGTTTCATTACGTCCTCACATCTTACGACAGCCGGGTGAATCAACGAAATTTGCAGTTCTCAACTCATTTACACTCAATACGTACATACTATACATCCATTTATCACCCATAGCCAGTAGAGTTATCATCTATAAGTTGCGTCTTTGTAATCTCGGCCAAGGCGATGAGTGGCACGACGTGACTATAACTATAACTCAATGTATTAAATAACCCAAATACAGTTAAATTTAGATAAACGCACGGAGAGGAAGAGGCACGCACACCATTGAATCGAACACATTAAAAATCACAGTAATTTCAATAGGACACAGCACTTTCAAACCTCTCTTTACCTCATTATTTGGATATAGCTCTGAATGCAGTGGCGTAGCCAGACGTTTCTCAGTGAAAAAGAGGGAGGGGGAGGGAGGGTCAATTGACTGAAGTGAAGGGAGGGAGGACAATTCGGACAAATTATAGAAGAACGTTACCTCACAGTATAATAAATTTCAGTATATTGAAAAAGCAAATACATTTTCTTAATCACAGTTAAATATTATTTATAATTTTAATATTTTAATACTAAAAACAACGTAATAAAAAAATGGGGCGTTTACACCAACCCCACCGCCAACCCATCTACGGCCGTGTTTAATGATTATGGAATCTGTGTTCGCGTACGCGGGAAAAATTAAAGTAACATCTAAGGTACAATTAAATGCTCCTTTTTAGTTTGAAAAAAACAAATTTCCTCATCATCGTTGCTATTCGCAAGGCATTCTTCTATTAGGAGATAAAAATGCACGAACTTTAAACAAAGCAATATCACGCAGTGCTGTAAATTATGTCGTTGTAAAGTTAACTTTAAACTCAGAAATATAAATTTTTCCATACAAATAATGTAAAGTACTTAATAACTTAGTCTACATTCGAGTTGTCTGCGAGACGATATATTTCACAATCTCCAAGATATATTTTATTTTACATAACCCACTACCGGCCAAAAAACTTTTACTAGTACTAATATTACGCTGTACTGTGAAACGAAGTTAAGGAAATTGAAAAATTTTTTCAGAGTTCTAAATTTGTGACAGAAAACAGAAGCTCTTTTAAGCAGTCTGCCGTCCTATTCAAGAAGCTGCCCGTAAAGTCTGTGAAAAAAAATTACAGCATACTGTTCAAACTCTTCATCTAATTAAATTTGCGTATTTNAAGCTGCCCGTAAAGTCTGTGAAAAAAAATTACAGCATACTGTTCAAACTCTTCATCTAATTAAATTTGCGTATTTACATCTCCTCCTGTTTTCAGTTGAAATTTTTGCAACAACAATGCAGACACTAAGGTTACTTTTAATCCACTTAACGCTTTGTAGTATTTTACTTGTCGCAGAAATACGAACACTCGAGCGGTGTTTGACACCCAACGGAAGAAATGGTGATAGTGAAACCAACTGATTTTGATGCCGCAACAATTTGGTATATGAACGATATCAAAGCTTCCAACTCAACCAATAATTTTCTCACTTACGTAAACTAGCGATTTCAATATAACAATTATATAAATTAAAGACAACTATANACTCAACCAATAATTTTCTCACTTACGTAAACTAGCGATTTCAATATAACAATTATATAAATTAAAGACAACTATACTAAATAGCTCACTATGTACTAGTATAAAATATTGCGACAATATCGAAACAACAAAATCGGCTTTTAAAGNAATATTGCGACAATATCGAAACAACAAAATCGGCTTTTAAAGACGATATTGTTAAATATATTTTACGTCAAGGGCACATGTGAAGATGTTTAAAACGAAAGCAGTTTGGTTGCGAGAACACATATTTGTTTAGCTTAAAAAAATCTTCTAAAATGTATTTGTTACTACCAACTTATATTTTTCATGGTCTCGAAATACTGTAACTGTTTCCTTACTTTTATCTTTGTGTGTTTCTTGAAATAAATATATGAATACGTATGTAAAATTTTAATCTTGGTTATTAATATTTTTTATATGTGTGTTAGATAAGTAACAATATATTTCAATTTGAATTTATCAGTGTAGTGGATAACTAAACTCATCTTCAATAGTGGAATAAAATACAGTTTGAATTCTTAAAAAAGCAACTTGTTATTTATTTGGAACAACTGATTTGTTAATTGTAAACTTATTATTCCGTATCTTGGAACAAATCATCTCCCACCGGGATAAACAGAATAAAATAAACATAAATACATTAATAAGTAAAATTGGACTGAGGCTTTGGTTGTCAAAAGAGCTTCCTCAAAAATAAAATATTTTAACTGCCTCAGTTTCGTTGCCAGGTATAGCATAGTGTATATCAACAAAGCTTTAAATAACTTAAAACATTTGATTTTAATTATTTTTTCTATAGTTTAAAGATTGAGTTGTTAAATTAAGAAGTATAAAATAATCAGTAGAGTTAGTATTTGTCCAAGAAAATATTGCTATAAAACTAACAGTGTGCTTCAGATCATTCCTAAAATATTGGGCGCTCAATTTGCTCAGTCAGAGTCTGGATTTTGAGTGTGTTAATAAAGCCATAAATTAACACTACCGCTATCTGTAGTAAATGTAACTATAACCTCATGCCAGAACGCAATGTTTGCTATGACTGCCTTAAAAAACCCTGATGTGAAAACTTACAGGCGAATTTGTTCATCCGTGAGGGCAGTGCCTTCATTGAAACAGGAATTATTATTCTGTTCTACGAAAGTATTTACAGGTGACGTTTTTATTTGTATATAATGCTTTCTAGTTAAAGTTAGTTACATATTTGCGTGCTTGGCAACGCTGCTTACTAGTCCTCCAAAACCACGAGTTTCTAGCAGTCGCCACCAGGGCGGCACGAAATTTTGTGTTATACACAAAGCCTGAGAGTTGACAGTCTGTAAGTCGTCTGTGTCCATGGCGCATTTAATGCGCATTGCAGCGTCACCGTTATCGCTCCCAAACTTCTCGGCCTCAAACGCGGATAACAGTAATAGGTAGGCAGGAACCTTAAGACGCAATCCGCTAAATTAGAGGTCCATTACTTTGGGTATATGGCTTGAAGAATGCCAGATCGAGAAAGTCAGCAGGTGATGAAGACACAGTTACCGTCCGGTTTTTAAGAACAAGACAATTATCGGAAAATTATTTGTTAACATTAAAGTAACCCGAGGTTTGATTTAACTAGTGCAAGTCTAACACTTCAATCTACTCCTGCATATCAAATATATAATGAAATATTTTGAGTATGATGTCTAATTGTCAGAAGCCAGTTGATTGCTTTAAGTAAGTAAACTGGCGCATTTATTCTGTTTTCTGCATTGAACGCAGTTGAAACAGTTGGCAGTGACTTCTCGTACAGCTGTTAAATAACCATTTTAAATTAAGGCAGTAGTGACATATAATATCACATTTTTAAAGGTAATTAATAAAACATTTTCACAACACTGTAAGTAATGGGAGGCGATTATATGGCATGTATAGTCATTTCTGTCATATAATATGCGGTAGGCGACATG
>NQII01003240.1:150722-279106 GCA_002778355.1 Clitarchus hookeri | reverse complement strand
CCACATATCACGCAGGCAAATGCCAAACGCCGACTCACATGGCGGACAATAGTGCTGTGAAAAACCATCGCGTGGAGTGATGAATCACGGCGTACAATGTTGCAATCTGATAGTAGAGCGTGGGTGTTGCGAAAGCCTAGTGAACGACATCTATCATCCTGGATGGTGCCGACTGTGAATTTCAGGAGTGGTGGGGTTGTACGGTGTACTCATGTTTCTTTCTCTTGGAGGGTGCTTGACCCACTTGTTACTTTACGTGGCTCCGTAAAAGCACACGTTTATGTTGACATAACCACTTTCATGTTGCCTACCATCGAAGACCAGTTCGGGGATGACCATTGTCTCTTTCAACATGACCGTGCACCCGTTCGTACTACAGGGCGTGCGAGGGAGTAGTTTAACGACAATAGCGTCCCACTAATGGACTGGCCTGCGCAGAGTACTCATTTAAATCCGATAGAAATTCTGAGGGATGTTTTGGAGTACCGACTTCGTGCTAGAACACACCGATCCACGTTGATACCGCTTCTAATTCCAGCGCTCCATTCCCCAGGAAACTTTCCACTACCTGATTGAAAGTATGCGTGCTAGAGTGAAGGCTGCCATCAATGCTAAGGGTGGGCCAACACCGTATTGACTGCTAGTGTCCCCCAAACTTGTACTTAATTTTCAATTGGTTGTCCAGCTGCATTCCATCACGTACCGTGGGCATTTTCCCTTAACTACACTTGTTAAAAATCTGATAAAACCAAAGATTGATGTTATAGACTTTGTGGCTATGTAATTTCCCGTGCTTATTGTACTTACACCTATAGTGACGTTATTGTGGCGTAAGGTACAATTTAAATTTACACATACAATAGGTTTGTTATACTCTGTGAATCAATTCGTATACGTTTATAATCAAATATAGCACGCGTGAATATCATCACACATTAATCAGATTTTCATGAGAAAAGAAATAAAATCTATCTATGAATACGAATTGCGCTGTCAACTTTCTTCATTGTAACAAGTAGTGATATTCTAGGAATTGGCCACAGTTTCGTTCGAAAAATGAAAATGCAAGAAAAATACAAAATCAATCGTAAATGCTTTCTCAGTAAATAATGTTTGAATATTAGCACACATACATAATGCACTCTCTATAGCTTAATATAACACAAGCCCCACTATCTCTATTTTGCAGGAATCACTTCCACTAGTAAGCGCTTTAAGGCAGTCAGTCCGCGACTTGGTTTTTACAATTAAAAAATAAAGGCACTAACGCGTTATGTGACTGCACGCACGAAACGAACCAGATAGTGCGATTTCCCTTCGTTTCTTGTTGTACTGGTGACTTAGGTTTTCACACTTAAAAAATAAGGGGCCTACCACTTGAAGTCACTGTGCATACGTTAGAAAGAGAAGGAGCGACGTCCAGCATTATTTTATTTTGCCGCACGTTCACACCACTGGCAAACGAATGTTATTATAGATATATGCTGTGCCCGGCCAAGAAATTAGCCTCGGAAATGTGTAGAATATATTTTATAGGTCNGCCAAGAAATTAGCCTCGGAAATGTGTAGAATATATTTTATAGGTCCTTTTCCTTCCATGGTGTTCTTTACATTTAATGGCAGCGGTATGTAAGGAAACAAATATGGTTATTGAAGAGTGAACTCAACGAACACCAGTCACAACAGCGAATGGATATTCGGCAACGTCTATCTTAAGGCTCAGCTCCACTCTTTTTACAGAAATTCTTCGTTTTCACGTCAAAATTTTGGATTCATTGTAATTACAGNCTTAAGGCTCAGCTCCACTCTTTTTACAGAAATTCTTCGTTTTCACGTCAAAATTTTGGATTCATTGTAATTACAGAAAATTTACATTTTACGAGTTCTTTAATATATTTGTGCGTAATTTCAATCATGTTTTATCTGCTTGTTGTAAAATGTCAAGAACTTATTAATAAAATATAAATATATCCGCGACATTTTACAACAGGATGATAACACACAATTGAAATTACGAAAAAATATATCAAATNAAAATATAAATATATCCGCGACATTTTACAACAGGATGATAACACACAATTGAAATTACGAAAAAATATATCAAATTACGCGAAAACGAAGCATTTCAGCAAAAGAGATGACGCCAAGCCTTAATATTGACGATACGTGCAATTACTGAAAATGTACACTTTGTGGCGAATATGGACTTCTGGAGAAACTTGCTCATCTCTGCTAAACGTTAGTCATATCAGAATTTGCATCAAGAACACATTATTTAATATCCTAACCACTGTTAATGAACTAAAAAAAAAGTGAGAGGATGCCCTTTAAAACACGTATACACTGTCCAAGGAGTCGACAATGTAATTTTTTCTTCACAGGAACATACGACCTGCGTTAAAAATGATTTGATTGCGAAAATGTAATTTTGTGCACTGCTAAAACTATTTATTGATGAATTCCCTTTATAGTGACATTAATTTTACGGTGAATTTAGAGTGAGATTGCATTTTTTCAATAAGCTTGGTTTCTTAACGTCAATTTTTTTCAATTTTATTTGGACATTATGACATGAAAATTAGCCTAGCAGGCATGCGATTTAGAGGTGGGCATCAACATTTGACAGGACGAGATTTCCCTTCGTCAAACGGTAATACAGCCAGCTTCACACAAGAGAATTAAATTTTAAACCGTACCCCTTTTGACATGCGTGACGTTCCAGTGATTGGAAGAGGCCGAAAAAAAAACTGTAGATGAGAGAGGCGACGTATGTAGTGTGATGTGGGCGTATGCGGGCAGCCCACACGTCAAGAGTTAACTGTGCGTGATAAATAAATATCTGTGCGTGGCACGCGCTGCTGGCTTTTCTAACCATAAGCCAGTCTGCCGGGAGATATCACGCGGGTCATTGACGTGTTCAAGAGCCAGCGTCACCCGCCATACTAACTTTTTTATTTATTTCTTCCTTATTCAAATTTACTAGGATTTATTGAGAAATGCTAAAACAGTATATTAGCTAATTACCTAACCCATAATTACGGACAGAATATACAGCGTGTCTCTAAAAATCACCGACAAACTCCAGGAGGTGATTTCTTATGACAAATTAAGCAGAAAATATACAGGACACTTTGTACCTACATGCAATATTAAGGGAGGAATGACCCCTAAAAAATCAAATTTGAGAACAGTAATCTCCTGAAATATCTGAAACTAAGTGACATTAAATGAAAATACTCCGAACATTTTTTTCTGTTATTGGGATCCTTAACCCACAGCAAACCCGTGTTTATACCTTCCACGGTAATGAAAATAACAGGGATGGCCACCTTATTGTATGCAACTTTTGTAAAGTAGGGATTTTGTAATGTTTGATGCTGGCCTATTGAGCAGTATCACTTACCTAACAAATGTGGTCCTCTTGTTGCAAGTGCGTAAGACTCACGGTTCTCGTTCTAAACACACATGAAGCTTCGGTACAGCGTTACAGTCCCTTACACGTAAGCCACACTACATACATGAGTCAATGGTTGGCTGCTGACCTATGTCACATGCATAACAAATTATCTTTTACGAACATTAATAATCCATTTCGTGAGAAACATTGCTTTATACAATAACCATACTACTTGCCTACTGTAAGCCTATAAATTAGTGGCACAGATTGTTTACAGTAAGTGTTTAAATGTCTTCCACCATCAATTGTGTAGTGGACACAGCAGACAACCATTGACTCAGGTATGTGGTGTGGCTGTGTTAAGGACTATAACTAGGGTTGCCAACTCTCGAAGGAACCAATCTGGGAGATTTGAACTGATCCGTGGAGGAGGGGGGGGAGGGGAGAGATTGAATGAAATTCGCTAATATTTGTTAATTTTTATTTTTAAATTTATATTTACATTACTTTCGAGAAGCATCTAATATTTGTCGGTTTTTAGGACATAATCATAATAAGGTTTACAAGAAAAATTAAAATTTTGTAATATTTGTAACTCAGCTTTTACTAAAGATATGTTCATTCTGTTTCTTTCCTTGCTCCACACTTGTTCCATCATACTGAATACGCGTTCACAAGAAGCATTAGAGACAGGAATGGAAAGAACAAACGTAACAAGCTTCTTCAATTCTGGACAGGAATTTCTTTCATTTGATTTCTGCATGAATATCTCATTCGACTGATTGAACAAAACAAAGAAACGGCACGCGGCACGCGGTGCAGGGGGTAGGTAGGCCGGTAGGCACGAGGTGGGAGGCCGCGCGCGATGTGACACGTCAAACGTGACGGCGGCGGCGGCACGGCANGTCACGCGGCACGCGGTGCAGGGGGTAGGTAGGCCGGTACGCACGAGGTGGGAGGCCGCGCGCGATGTGACACGTCAAACGTGACGGCGGCGGCGGCACGGCAGCGCTTATGCATTCCATGTGTTTCGATTTCGGTTCGATTTATATATTTTGTTAATGACAATATTATTTTAGAAAATCCGGAGAAATTATTGCATCCAGGGAGCTGCTCGGGAGGTTGAACATTATTCCCGGAGTCTCCCGGGCATTCCGGGAGGGTTGGGAACCTTAACTGTAACGCTGGACCGAAATTTCATATGAGTTTTGAACGATAACGGTGGGTCTTACTCACTTGCACCTAGACAACAAACCTGTACGTTCTTGCCGTTTGCTCGATAACGCCTCCCGCCACTTTCCACGAACACTAGACACCGTAATGTTCACAGCTGCCGGACCACTGTGCAATGCCACGGTAAACGGTTATGCAAAGAAGGTTTGAAGGCTCGGTAAGCTTCGAAACAACACGTGATCACCCATCCGGGGTTATAATCATTTTGCCTGAAATATAGGCAAACTGCCTTCGACAAACGGTGGAGGGAAAACACGTTTGGGTATAACGACGCACTTCCAGTGGTCTTCACGATCACAGAAGAACTCGCAAATGGACGAAAGTATTCTATTTAAGACGTTGGTGCTCATTGAAACATACCCGTTAAACGCCTCTGGGTATCTTTTTATTCGGTGGAACGGCATACAATAAACGTGTTTGCAGCTTAAGCTGTAAATATACACTTCGCAAAATGTTTGGAATATTTTGAGATAAGGCAGTTTGGGTGGTAGGATTTGTGCAGTTCGTTTGAGATCATCAGAAAGCGCACGAACGCATTGCACATGCCTGGGAGAAGCTGAAGACAGCAGTTTATAATCGTCCACAACCTCCAGAAATACTTCCAGATCTCATAAAAGCTGCCCAAATGGAACGGGACCTTCGTCCGGAAGATGACAGCAACACAGTGATAACAAGCATGCCACGGCGTGTTAGGGGCCTGTACAATGCATGCGGAGGCCATACACGGCACTAAGCTGCAGTGGGAAGAAAGAAACCCTCCCTAGTCAGAGACACAATTAAGTTACTTTTGTAGTTCTTACGTGTTTATTTATCTGTGATATTGGAAAACAGTATTTTTGATAGAAACACGTTGCATTTCATGTTGTGCATCGGTACCGTTGGTAACGTCTAATTCCTATCCTTTATTATATATATATATACATTCCATACGTTTTTGCATTATGTATGTATATTCCAATTTTTCTGTAATACACAATACAAAATAATATAAACAAATTCGTCTTCAAAATCAGCAAATTGTATTTTGTGAAGAGTGAAAGCAAATGTTTACCCCTGAATTTGTAATGATACACTATATTTGAAGTACAGAAAGAATTTATCAATGTAGAAATATATGTATCCCAAGAAAATACTTATTTTAAGCATTTCTACCTTACGACCTTGAGATAAATAACAAATTAAGCTTGAGTAAGTTTATTGCATTCTGAAAATTTTAAAAACCAATAAGGAAAATAAGAAAATTGCAGCAAAATAATTTTGACAGTGTAACTGATTCAAACAATTATATGTTGTAATTAACAGTATAGTTATTATTATGCCACATTACTTTTTGTTGTACTGTGGAAGAAAACTTTCGTAAGGAATATGTTTGATGCAAGATAAAAAAACAGAAATATAAGTATAAATTGTCTCCAGGATGATCTTTACTTAGAATTTCCGAAATATCGTTCAGTTGGCAACAGTGTACTGTGATATTCTAACTGCAGGAAGACACTTACATATACTCTCTGGCATGAATGTGGTATAACTAGTCCACCATAAACTGAATAATTTTGGAATTTTTTAATTGTTTTGTTTCGACCTATTAATATTATCCGCCACATGCGTGCTGTTAAATTTTACTGTAGAGTTATGAGTGAAATATAAGTGTTTTATTAGTAAAAAATTATTAATCAAAGGTTATGAAAAACTTAAATCCGTTTCTATTCATTAAAATTTTATAATTTTAATTAGATGCTGAGATTTATAACTAGTTTTTATAGTTCACTGCCAACGTACGTTTTTTTTTTCAGTTGATATTTACGTTAACCCCTTAACATATTATCTCGAGTATACTCGTTCACGTATGACGTGTTGCAAAATGGGTTAAAGCATGGTCGGTACTGTTCAATGTCAAAAGGCAACACCAATACAGAGAGCGTCATTTATTCTGGTTAATGCTATTGACTGCTAATTGCGCATCAAAACCATACTATTGGTTCCTACGGCTGCGATTATTTTCATATGTTACATCGTGTAAATTATTACCATAAATTCCTAAGTAACTACTTGTAAGACCAAAAATCTCCCCTTTTGCAAAACCTGGAACGAAAAATTGTGACTTAAGATCGGGGGTTAAGTTCTTGGATTGGAAAAGGGTTATTAACGTCCCCCGGTGTTATAACTGAAGGCTTATCAGTGGACGGCTTACAAAACAACTTATGACATAACTTAAACTAACACTCATAACTTAGCTGGGATTCGAACCCAGAGCCTCCCACACCGCACACCGGCGGCGCACCAACCGACTGCGCCACGGCAGGTCGGCTGGCGGAGTTAAGTATACGTAGGGGGTAGCGAAATTTCGCAAAACAATTTCAAGACAAATTATATTTCAGAACACCGTAGTTTCGTTTACCTATCTTGACTGACAGAATTACTTTTTGACACGTATTAAATTTCTGCACACGAATCACGAAGGAGCCACGCCGATGTTGCGGAATTCTTGCGTGGTCTGGTCAAATATGAAAACTGATTTTCAAGAAGCCAGCAACCAGTGACAATAGATAAACGGCTGTTGGATGCTTATATGTACTCGTATTTTTTTTTCCGCGAAAAATCACTAGCTCTAAGTATATGGCAGGTTTCCAGTTAGGTTTTTTTTTTCTCCCCGAAAGTTGATTCCGAAAGTGCGGGCGGCCTGTAACGGGTTCGACAGTAGAGCAGGGNACACGCACGTCATGGCCAGTGGACCACAAAAAACAACAACAACTACTACTACTATAGCCAGGGACATCCGATTTTTTCGCAAAAAAATACTACTTGACGCTTCAGCTCACGTACACTTTCCCTGATTGGATGGCTTCCGTGGCTACGCGTCTCAGGTGTCGGCGGGCACAGACGTACGGAAATGAAGTTACGTGATTCTGATTGGCCAGTCGAATCGGAAAATTCCTTCGTAAAAAAACCCTTTAAACTGCTGTAAAGTCTGCAGGGCATTGAAACCTAGAACGTACGAAAATATTTTTCGCGAAATTCGGGTGTCCCAAACTATAGCCTATTCGCGGTTTCTTCACACCTTGTGAATCAAACCTTTGAAAAATCGNTCACACCTTGTGAATCAAACCTTTGAAAAATCGTCTCCGTGTATAACGTGTTTGGTTGTTTCTTAAATGTGTAATGCATGAGAAGCGTTTTATACTTCTGTTAACATAAAAGTATCTCATTTTTGGGTAAATTAAACTTTTACTTTTAATAAATAAAATAACTTTGATATTTCATTTACAATTAATATGGTAAATAGAGGGAGAAAATAGGTGTACTGGTAACGCCTGGTACAAAATAGTTCTGCAAAATATTACTAAACTGAGTGCGCACTAATACGGTGCGTTGTACCGTTGGTGTAATTTTCTAGACTAGGTTAAACTTTGTTTGCGTGAGGCGGGGAAATGTCCTGAAAGTAAAACTTCAGCAAGGCTTCAGAAAAAGTGGTAATAACAGTAAATTGACTATAGTTGGTAATTATAGGTAGTTCATTGATATTTAAGCACTTTTGAAATCAACCTTTAAAACTAAATATTACGGCCCCTATCTACATGTATTTTAACGGGCACACACTAACTGACATGTGCCTGGTAAAGTTCGTTTCGTTTGAGGGAAAGTAGTCCCGTATCTTAACGATAAATAAAAAGTGTTAAATAAACAGTTGTGAATACTGAAATTATTAACTTTTCTTCATGGGTTTTTAATTCATATACGTGTAATAATGGGCAAATGGTAACATATTTACTTTTCTTATAATTATTGCAAAGTTACTATTGACCTGCGAATGAATAAAGTGAAGATGCCCGTGGCAATGTTAATTTTACACGTGGTGGAAGAATACACTACGTGCACGCAGGTTTATCTTAGGTAAGGCTTTCAAAAGTGCTCAGTTTACCGTGAACAGCGTATAACAGAGTTTCATGAACTGCGAAAATTCCTCCGGTGGCACGATAACACTTTGGCTGCTGCTGACATAATATCACGTAAATTGAATTCNATGAACTGCGAAAATTCCTCCGGTGGCACGATAACACTTTGGCTGCTGCTGACATAATATCACGTAAATTGAATTCAACGAAGTTAAATTGAGTTTGCCATAACGCTATGACGTCCGCATTATTTGAAATTACTGACAATGTAATATTACGTTTCCAGCAGTTTTCATGAAGTTCTCTCCAACGTCAGAAACACTCAAAGTGTAAATTACAAAAATGGACACGATGGATTTTATGTTTTTGTTTTTCCACCATAGGGAAGAACTTTTGATTAAGCCACTTTCAACTGGGCGTTATATTTTCAAAGAGCCGGCCAGAAATGACTGTGTTGAATAAACCAATAAGACGGTTGTAGACGGAAAAACAGGGACCAGAAGAACCACTGATCACGCTGAGAGAAGGGTTAGTTTGAGCAGACCGCACATTGGTTTTAATATGGTCAAACAAATATGTGCATTCGGTTCAACTGAATATTTTGTTGACAGTCAAATTTTGATGGCCTGGCACAGAGGTTCTGCCAACTCAAATGTGTATTTGTTTGAAGAACAAAATCATTTTTGTTGCATTTGTAATCTTTAGTTGGGGAAAGTACGTTTATATTTCTTTGGTCATATGAAGACCAGTGGGGAAAACATTAGTCCGTATTTTTATATTTCTGGATGGTTATGTCATTTTCTTCTAAATGGAGAAATCTAATTATTGTATTTTAGTTATGGGGAAGAACGTAATGAGTCACAAGATACAGCCGTTTTTTATACCAGCATACAGTGGAAGAACATAACAAGTGTTAAACTTAAAATTACTGTCCTGTAAAAGTAGTAAAATGTGACCTTTAAGGTTTTCCCCCTCTGGTATTCATTTGCAAACGAGTATTTTGTTACCCGGGCAAACCTTTCTCTCAGTGCGTGCTGTCGTGAATGCAGGTGACTAACTTCCTGAGAGTCTCAATACTCAGTAAATCAGTACCGCTCCCAAAATATAAAGCTTCAGGAATGTGTACTTGTATGTTCATTTTGTGACAGGACCACAGTTGTTTAGGGCAGGCCCCGAACGAATATTTAGCAAGTAACACACAGAAAGAAATGTCACTACCGTATCACGTGCAATCAAGTCGAATATAATATAGTCAGGGTTTCTTCATACTTTTTGAATAGAACATTTGAAAAATCACACCACTAAGGACGTGTTTGGTTGTTTCCTAAATAGGCCTATATAATATATTACAAGCGTTTAATACTTATGTTGACTTAAGGGGACGTTTTATTNGGTTGTTTCCTAAATAGGCCTATATAATATATTACAAGCGTTTAATACTTATGTTGACTTAAGGGGACGTTTTATTAATATTTTATCTATAAACAATAGTATTAAATTCATAATTGATACAAATAAAACAGGGAAACAGATACGTTGGTATTGNATATTTTATCTATAAACAATAGTATTAAATTCATAATTGATACAAATAAAACAGGGAAACAGATACGTTGGTATTGATCATTCTACTCAAGTTAGGAATAAAACGTAATTTCTCATGGGAGAGTTTGGCATAAGGAAAATTTTCGCCGCTAGGTGTGCTGTGTTACAAAAGTGGACTTTTAATTAATATTTAAAGCTACGTGAATAATAAAAGAGAAATATTTTACTTAGTTAAGTAGTTATTTTATATTTGATTTATGATTATTAAAATTTTACTATACTTTAACATCGAAAATAGAGAAATTATGGTACATTGCCAAAACTAACGCTTACCTAACGACAAAAAATTTTGGCTGCCAAACTTTTTACATTGATCTTCGTAACCTGTATTATATGTAATCTTATTAGAATATTATTACACTCAGCGCGCATGGATGCGATGCGTTGTTCCTCTAGTTTGTAATTCCCTAGGCTTAGTTAAGCTTTGTTTGCAGGAGGCGGAGGAATATTTCGGAAGTAGAACTTCAGCAAGGCTTCAGAAAAATGTGAAGTAACCATGAATGGACCATAAAAAAAACAAGTCTCTCACCGGGGTAGCGGCCAGTAGGTAAACAGCTGTGGCGTGAGAATGTTTAACAATTGAAAAGTTTAGGCGGCTGCCAAAGAACTCCGCGAAATTTAACGCACTTCTAGCAATTAGTGGTTAATCACACGCTGGGATAAAGAAAGCAATTTACAAGTCAAATGTACATTGAACGAAAAACAAATATGAAACAAAGGATTTATGACAACGAAATTCGTTCTCATAGCTGTCTAAGTAATGAAAGTCAAACAGAAATTTATGTTAGGTGCTTTCGCAGGCACGGGTATTGTATTTTATATTGTTTTGCGTGGCACGGCTACATGCTAAGGTTGCCAACTGGAGGAGAAAGGATGGTTCAAATGTTTCACACAAAAAATTTTGATATCTGTTGGCAGAGACGTTCAGTGAAGGTGTTGGCTCAGTGCTGTAAACACTCGGCGCACACAGCAGGAACCAGTAACCAGAGTGGAGCCGGGAGAAACGGAGTATAGTGCGGCCACTCACGAGAGAGCGGCGCGGCACCCATTACACACGTGCTGTGGCGTCGTATAAGTGCTCGATGTGTAAACTAACAAGCGATTAGGTATAGCACAGAGCGAAACACAGCTTACCTTGCAACAGTTCAGCACACGTCGCTAAACTACCACTATTTATCCCCACACCCAAATGTCCAAAATGCTCAGAAATGCTACTACTATAGTAATAAAATATTTTTAAGGGTGAAAACACATATATTAAAATGCTATTTTTTAATACTAGCCGGCCTTCCACCAAGAAGATTCGCGTTCTGTTCCCGGCAGAGCCGATCCCGGGTTTTCACACCTGGCCGGTGGGTTTTCAATGGGTATTCCCGCCTCCCTCACCTTAACATTCCATCACCTCTCCATCTCTATCTCACCACGTTCATTACTTCGGCTGGCTGGAGGGCCAGGTGTGACCAGTAGGTAGAACAGCAGGCATTCTTTTTTCATGAATAGCTGACACTTCCTTCTGAAGGCGCGCATTTATAAGAACCATGGCCTTGGAAACAAACGTGTACAGCCAGAAGTAATATTTATTTTAAAACTTTATATCAATACTTCAACATTCTTTAAAATTTAATCACTCGAAAATAAATAAAAAATCCAGAAAACCGCTAGATACTAACAAACTAACAATTCGAGAACGTTCCATATGTCGTTGAAACACAGAGATAGCGCCACCAACAAAACCATGTCAAAAAAAAAAAAAAAACCAACTGTACGCGACGGTGCACTCTCCATAACTCAAAATTAACAGTCCTTGTAGTATTTGCTGTTTCTTTTTTCTGTAACAGAAAACCCGACATCCAATCACATCGCGTAGCGCTGCGAGCGTGTATGCACCGGATATGTCGAAGCGCTTCAAGCTACCATGTCGAAATGGTCGGCCACAAGAAGGCAAACAAAGCGGATCTGGCGAAAACAGCCGTCGCTAATGCCAACAGAGAACATAACGAACCGTCGCAGGACTGAATTTACTACGTAGTCGCGCGCAAACAATTGCTATTTCACGGCCACGTGAACTGCGGTTAGTTTACGGGCCTGCTCATCAAACAGTGCCCGCACCGCGCTGATATACGTCCGCAGTGCGTTAATCTGTACGGGCAGTAGTTACCGGCTCACTGGAGACTTTCTGGAGCCAGCGAGCTTCATGGCCTTGGTCACCCGGGGGAACGGGGGGGGGGAGAGTTATTTTTAAAACAACGAGGTTCTGTGTGTTCGAATCCTGCACTCTACATTCGAATCAGTGGAAATGCCTCCAGTTAGAATCAGTGGGAAACAACTGGTTGATTCTGTGAAACGATTTCAATGATTGAATAAATGACGACCAACTGCGTGTTTTTATTGAATTAAGCCAATACATTACGAGAACTAAACATATTTCCGATAGTCGTTGTTTGTTCTGCGCAATTTAACGAAATTTGAAAAAGAAAATTTATTTGCGGGTGGTCAGGATTGAACCTACACCATCCCCACCTCGCGTTTTGACTGTTTTATTACCAACTGAGCTACCAAGAGAAAGTTAACTAAGTAGGAAATAATTTTTGTAAGTTATTATATGTTTTATTGAATGTATGTAGCTTTAAATTGCATGTCGTTTCTTTCTGTTTTTAGTTTAATTGGTAACAATAGGATTGTTAAAACAAATAGTACCCATGGGTGCACTTACTTCACCATATTTATTGCAGTTTAAATCTTCAAACCGAGCGCTTTGATAATTATGTGAAAACGACATGAAAGACGTAAAAACGGAATAAAAAAGAGTGAATGTCTCGTAAAAGACAAAAGACTGAAGACGTCGTAAAATGGTATTATAAAAGAGGAAACTCGCATTTTATAAAGGGTTCTTTAATTGGTTTTATGAGATTATGCGTTGTTATTTCATTTTATACACGTTGTTTAACTAATCCTTCAACAAAAAAAACAAATAATTGAAAAAAGAGCGTTAAAATGGTTGATGAAAACAGTGGGAAATGTCGCTGAAGCTATAAGAGAAGGAAAACTGGCATCTTTGCACTAATCCATAGGTTAAATTGGCTGAAGTGACCGTTTAATCAGTCAGGCACTGTTAACTGATTTAAACAGTAAAATTATCACTAATTCTGATTTAAAGCGTGGACAAATCATAGACGTGTAGGGCTCTTTTACATATGTGTCATAAGTGGCGTGATAGCCGGCGAGCCTGATACGCAAGTTTCGTGCGACAGTTTTTTAAACGTGTAACATACATATGTAGTGTGCCTCGAAAACGGCGAGAATAAATTACGAGAGTCTGCAGACCGTCTAGCGTTCGAGGGCTACCGTCACTTCTGCGCACGCGCGTTTCCTCCTTTCATTTATCAACACTGCATCCCAACCTGAACTAACATAAGGCAGTAGACAAATACACGTTTTTTACAGTCTGAACCAACCTTGAATACCAGTTTAATAAAGGTGTTCACAGTTGAAGCTAACCTGCGGGTAGTAGGCGAATATCTGGGCAATTTTCACACGCGAGGGCGTAGAAGTCGCGGATAAGGATTGTCCGTAGACGCCAGTAGCCAGTGCTTTAAAGAGCTCAGTTACTGCAGTTTCACTTCGTATAAGAGCCGTTGCGTGCATTTCGTTTACGTTGGTTGCACTGCGACCTCGTAATAATCGCGACACGTTTCGTGTCGCGAGTATAGAATGCTGCGTAAGGTGCACTGCAGCTTGTCGCGCGGCATATTGACGCTGCAGTCTCTAGCTATAACGACACAGTTTTCAAATCCTAATGGCACAAATGACGCACGATGAAGTATTAGAGCACTCGGTGCCTCCTGTGACTCAAGGCAACGCGTGTCAACAGTGTCGTCGGTTGTAGTTGAACGAAATACGCGTGCATATAAAATAGCGCGTATATACAGTAAGTACAAATGTGTATTTGGACACGTAAAACAAAGAGAGAAACATGCCTGTATCATACGTAAAATACGTCCCCTGTAGGAAACTTTCCCCTTACTTTGATGAAGTTAGTATGCTCTTCAAAGTACCCTCTTTGTGGTTTCCTTTCATCACATTTTCAGCTTTTAACAGAATTAAAAATAACATGTTAGAAGAAGTTGCGCACGAAATAAATGTTTGGATAGTCCTGTTCAAACCTGTTAACAAATATAATATGATGTCTTGTGCTTACTAGAGCCGTGAAAGACAGTTCGTGCAGTGTAATGAATCAATACACATAGCTTAACGCATCAGAAAGGTAGGGAATAAAAATAGTAGAGAAACTACATTCGAAGAAAGAACATTAAGCACGAAATGGCATAATAAAGGTAAGGGTTACCGAGAAATTGGCAGCATTGTCGGGAAGCTATCTTGTGCTATTAGGTATACTATGCTAAATAAACTTAAAACAGAACATTTACTCCAAAATAAATCACGATTAGGCCAGCCAAGGAAGCTGTCTGTCCACGACGAAAGCTACGTTATTCGATCTGCGACTGCTGCCGACCACAGACTAGGCAGAAGATGACTGGCTGTAGAGTGGTCCACAGCGGGAAAAACCCAAGAATAATCCCTGAGAAGTTGGCTACTTCGCTCGCTCAGGATTTACAATTGAATGTTAGGCCTAAAGTTGTCGGAAATACAATTAAAAATGCCTGGATTCTGAGCACGTGTAGCCACACGACAGCCACACATGTCTGAAGCAAACAGGAAGAAACGCATAGATACTCTTTGCTAAAAAGTTCTAAAATAATCCCTTGGAACTTTGACAAAAAGTTATTTTCNAGGAAGAAACGCATAGATACTCTTTGCTAAAAAGTTCTAAAATAATCCCTTGGAACTTTGACAAAAAGTTATTTTCTGAGATGAGACTAAGGTAAACCTGAATGGAAGTGATTCGTATTAGCATGTGTGGAGAAAGATGAATGAAGCATTCAAAAACGGAACGCAGAACATTGCTCCTACTGTGAAACACGGAGGAAAAACAGTTATGATTTGGGTTTGTGTAAATGCTAATAATGGGTTGGGTCACATTTATGTTATCGACGGCATTATGGACTGGAAGAAGTATTTAACTATGCTAAAGATCAATCTGAAGGAAAGCGCACAGAAACTCTGGTTGGGTGACAGTTGGATGTTCCAAAATGTTAAGGATTCCAAACACGGAGCTTATTACGTTGGACAGTGGATCCTCTACCAAACACTCCAATACCTCGAAGCTCCACCTCAACNTCCAAACACGGAGCTTATTACGTTGGACAGTGGATCCTCTACCAAACACTCCAATACCTCGAAGCTCCACCTCAACTGTAAATCGTGCCGATGAGACGCTGTTTCTCCAGATACTGTGCAAATTTGGACAATATTATTGCCTACAAATCGTACGAAATAAATCACGATTGCATTAAATCCTTGCAAAACTTCTCTGCACAAAACTGCTGTTAGGTTGACACAGATTTGCAGAAATTTATTTCATTTTTGAACTGACTTTTATTAGCTAAATTTTAAGTCCGTCAAACTTTTATTGCTATTATTTCTGTTATTTTATGCTTACGTTAGTTTTAATTAGCACATTAGCAGCATATCTAGATTCCTATCAATGCAAGAATTTCACAAATAGGTGGAGAATTCGTTCCTAAGCAGGGTAAACGCCTGTAACGACATGCATGTGAAAGTCTTTCACGTACAAACAGAATCAATGGTTCATTTAACGCCTGTAAATGACGTGAGGATGCTTTTCTCATTACGATCAGTCCTCGCAACCATTTTGCTTCCTCGATGTTTATGGTCAATAAAGTGTGTGTTTCATGGGACGTGAAGACTGTACGAATGACTGTTCAAAACCAATCCAGAGCATAACTGACAAGAAGAGTGCTTAGCCTCCAGTTCATACATAATCGGAGGGGCCACTTTGAAGCGACTTTGCTGTCAGTAAACAATATATTTTTGTGTACATGGGCAGTAACTAGGTTGTAAATAGTAGACTCTCAATACGAAATAAAATGTCTGCATAATACATTTCCTATGATCGATTGTTTATGAGTTGCAAGCCTTCTTCTGCTCAGTAGTTGGTAGTTTGTAGCACGTGTTGCTAATGCCATAGCTTTGACCATATTCAACCTTCGTAAAACTCCAAGAGTTCCTGATATTTCAAGTTAAAAACCAAGCCAGTGTGTTACGTGTCAAACAACCAAGTTTGCGGCATGTGTAAGTATGCACTCAAATGATAGCGGGGAATTTTAATCACGTCTTAAGGAGTGCCGCAGTACTGCAAGCACACAGGTAGAGGTACAGCTACACATAATGGGATGTACCAATTTAAAGATATAACTTTGGATAACTCTAAGTGTTGGAATGACTTGTCCCTGGGAATATTCCCAGAATTTTTGTGTTATTACGTGTTAGCTATTCATACCCAAATTACTTACAACATAAGACGAAAGATTTCCTACACTGTATAAAGATTTTCTCGTCAACTTCCTGAACTCTAATGGAAGATTTTTTTTAACATAAACGTAGTATGAAAAATAACACACATCTGGCTGCAAATATGGGATGTTGAGTGTCGCCACTATACACAGTTAGGAACTTCCCTACGCATTTGACTCATTCCTGAGCCAATTTAGGAATAAAATTATGAATGCATGGGGAAATAATGTACCATTCGCGCTTTCTCACTGTACGTATACACTGATGTGGTAAATTAACGAATACTTTCTTGGGGTGTACCTAATTTGAAAATCCTACAACAGCTTTATGATCACAGCTTCGGGATGAGTGACGAAGGAAAATGAATCATTGTTTTGTTGTACTCAAACTTGTGTGGCTGGACAGACGCCACCAGGACTAAACCACAATACCGGGGTCCAGTAATATTTAATATTTTGTTNAATTCAGCCACTCTGGTGAATGCGCCCTAATAGAGTAGAATATGAAACACATACGACGTCGAAACGGCAGCAGCTTGCCTTCGCCATTGCTTGGTAAACCTGGCACGCTTTGCGCCTTGTGGAGGTGACACGGAGCATCGCAAGCACGTGGGTCGTCTATACCTTACGTGACACCAACACGACGGTATACAGATCCAGTCCAAAAACTACTAGCCCAACGTGTCGAGCCTCACATACCGCCAAAGCGAATCAACCTTCTGTGACGAACTTAACGTGAGGCAGCTAAAGTCAACGATTAATACTTATAAAGAGTGGCTTATGCAGTAATTTACGGTATGTTTTACCTCTTCCGCGTAAGTGCGTGAATATCTACAATTTTATCTATTGTAAGTGTATGAGACTTTTGATACCAAATTAAGTTTAGTGCTTTTCAAAAGAGAGGCTTATCTTGAAAGTATAACCTAACAACTCCACGCAAATAATATATTAATATGTAATAAACACGTTGTTCCTTCAACGTAACTTTTGGTCTAACCTAAACTTATATTAGCTGTTCACAGTAAAGTGAGCACTTTCTGAATCAATCTTTGGAAATAAAAACACTTCCCATAACTACGCATATGCTCTAGAATATATTTTCGTGCAGGCATCCAGTTAGGTTGGCAGCGAATTCATGAAAGTGATAATAAAACTGAAGTTTTATTTTGAGGGTAATATTTAAATTTATAGCAACTAAAGCCAGTGTTTATTTTTTCACACACACTAGAGTAGAAATTTGTGTATAATAATCACGCCGGCCTATGAATGGATTTGTCTCCGCCTACCCAAGTGAAATAAAGAGACAGAACGACTGGCAAAGCACCAACAACAGGTAACTCGCAGTCGGGCCAACAAATCTACAGGCACTCCCCCCTCCCTTTCCGAACAATCATCGTCCCATTGTTTCCTTTTCCGGAGGGAAATGGCCCAACATTGGCAGAGCTCCCAAGTTCTAAGTTACGGTGGCACTACTATAGTAACTTGTTTGCATTCCTGACAATTCCTCGGATTCACTTGGAATGGCGAATGGATAAAGTGATGAGGTCCATAGGAATGTTAGTTTTATATATGGAAGAATGATACAAACTGAGACGTCCTCCATTCACCGTGAGCAAAAATACCATGAAACTACAACCGTACGGAAAGGTGATCACAAGACCGGGAAAATCTCCTACCGGAGAGATGGTGTTTATGGTTGAGGTCATTTACCTGCCGTCGACCCTGAAGTATGGACGTAAATTGAACACTTATGATGAGCGAGCGACTGTCTCCATCTATGCAAGGGATGGGAGTACTCCGCGAATACTAATCAGCAATTTCAGATGCCCATTACCTTTCCCATAATAGAACCCTGACCACCATGTCGGGAGTACAACGTGGGAAGGTCCAAGAAGAAAATGTAACGAAGGCACCGTTTCGTGCATTTAAACATGATAACGAGACATTAGTGTAAACTTGAATGTCGCCAAATGCCAGTGTTCCACCAACGCAGCACTAGCCGGGGACAATCGAAAACCGTCCGTGCACCTGCCGGAGACTGAAGGAGGGTCCGGCTGAAGGGTCCGACCGGTAGTAATTTGCGGAACTTCCTGCACCGCAGGCTCAAAAAGCAATCAGCCCCCGGAAATCAACCGTCGCGGTGCTGTTCGATTTGGAGGGGGCTTGGAAAGTCCCTGCAACTTTTACGACACCTCCTGAAGGCAGGATTTGCGAGCGACGGCGAAGAAGACGACCCAGGAACGCATCTGCATTCAATTCCGTAAGAATCAGGTGAAGTGCAGTTTATTCACTACTTCTCTTTACGCGACGGCGCGGCTTACATTCACCAGGTATCTGCATCGTGTCCGGTTCCGAGATGTGGCCCGCTCGAGGAATTTTTATCTGCAATATGTTTGTGAATGGGGCTTATCTCTTACGATTGCTCATCTCGTCGCTTTTAGCTAGGAAATGATGGACTAGGGCACAAGGATTCCAGACTCCGCTGAACTGGTGTCACCCATAAAAATAATCCTAAAAAATCTTTTAAATTATTATTGTCTTCTAATAACCACTAAAACTGGGTTCCTTTATGTTATTAATGTTAAATTAAGAACTTGTGTAATAGAAACCAATCTATATTGTCATCTTTGTTGCCTATTCCTCGTTTTGTTGTTGATTTTATTTGTATCAGTGTTAAAATGTTTTTCTGTATTTTTGCGGAAAATTAATTTTTATCAATACTGTCCACGTCACATCTATTGGTCTGCACTAAAATTTTGTGACAGATTTTTTTTATTGTCATCGTTGATGTTCGGTTGTTACTGTAACACGATTTTTAAAATTAAAATCTGTGTTATTTCATTAATTGGTCTTAAAAAGAGGTGGTTATCCGTGTTTAATGACCCAAAATAATTAATATGTAAGTGATTTGCTTTCGTTGACTCTTGAATAAAATTATGAATCCATCGTATAGTTAATACACGTTGATTACGTATTATTTTGTAAGTTTTAGAAGCGTCCGCAAGAATTCTGGGCTTCTGTAATACCGTCTTCGTCCTTTGTCAACAGTTCTTCTTCGCGATAGTACGTGATACCAGATGTCATTATTTGCTCTTAGCCACTCGGGTTGCCATTACAGATGGCGAAATGCACAGTTTTGTTCCTTCTCTGTTCCTTGAAATATTTCTCCCGCACTTGAGAGAAGAAAAGAATAAAGCGACCCTGACAGGCTGATGTCTGGTGAGTGAGCCTCGCCAGAAAACATTCCTTGTTTGAATACAGCTTCATAAGTACCGTGACAACGGAACTTCTCTCGTTAGCTGTAAGAAGAAAAGCAAGCGACCCTCGAGAATGTTTATCATTATTTTGGTTTTTTCAACGGAACTTAATTAAATATTAAAGAAATTACAACCACGTTCAGGGGGGAAAATAACCCTCTTACTTCCTGCCTAATTTGTACTCGAGCCCACACAATATAGAAACGTTTTCTTTATTTTGAAGCAGCTCTTTTTTCGTTTGGGCTTTTCTACCTAATAACCACGAGATACTTCACGTTATTTAAAAATTGCAAAAGCCTTTTTTAGTATTTACGGGCACTTTTTTTACGTTTAAACATGTAAATAATTAGGGTTTCTAGGGATATCAGTCCGTTCGAGGTTGAGGAAGTGTTTCCAATCTTCATATTTACGCACTTTACAGGTATATCAGCAACCCTGCTAGATAAAACCCATTCTCTAATAAAGCTAACATTTTTTTTCGATTAGCACGGTGGCATTCCCCCATGCAAGCGAACCGTGGTTCAGTTTTCGGCTTATCCGAGTCCGGATTTTTAAATGCGGTAAGCGTGGCAGAGTTAGGCGAAAGTCGGAGCGTTATCTCAGAGTTCTCCCGTCCTTGGCGCCGAAAGATTATTTCGTATCTCCGAATTCAAATATTGCTTAGTAGTTCCTTTGCGGAGAAGAAATAAATAAACCATGAATTATATTGTTTTATCTACTGGCAGCTTAAATTCCATGTATTAATTGCATCTCACTTCTGATACAGTTAAAAAAAAGTACGTATGAGAGTAGATATGATAGTGAAAGGTGTTCTTTTATAATAACACATGTTGCAAATGCTTTACGACAGCGGACGAAAGAACCCAGGTATAAAATTCCCTTAATACTGGTAGACGCGCACCGCACACTCGAATGCGACTATAAAACTATCTGCATATCGACTTATGAAAACTTTTAATCGATATTACTTTTATTGGAAAGTATTATCCAATTACGTTATGTCGCATTATATTTCTTCAAAATTTCTGTAGAAGGCAACTTATCTCCATGAAAAATTTACTTCCCTTGCGATTACTTTTTCGAGCATTTTTTGACATGGCTTGGTTTCATCTAAATTTAATATGATACAAGTAATTTCGATAAAGTAATTATTTTGAGCTTTTCATTAACTGCAAAACAGGAAATAATTATTTTAATCTCTATGTTACGGTAAAATTAATACAATTGATTTTTGTTTTTGAGTGATTACTAGCAGAAAAAGAAACGTCTAGACTAGCTTCTTTTCTCATATAAATTAAAAAAAAAAAAAAATGCTGTAAGAATGAAATGGATTCCTAACACCATTTCGAAGTGTAACTAAACTTCGGGGAAAAATCCCTTACACATAGAGGATGAAAATTTGTTGTGTGAACATGGGTGCTGAAACGCTTTATTTAGAATACACTGTAAATATTATTTGCATTTGTACAAGGAATTATTTGGGAACTAGTGACCAAAGATATCTTTTAAATACAACAAATAAGTTCGAGTAGATTTCACAAAACCATAGTGTGGATTGCATAAAACTAGTGTTGAATTTTAACACGCAGATGTTGTAGACTTCAAGTTTATTATAAACCTTCAGCTATATAAACAAATTTGTACGTTTTCTAAAGTAACCTGCAATAAATATACAATACTTCCGCTGTAGAGTTGCAAAAGAAAAACTTTGGTAACTAGTTTGCAAATAATTGCTTATAACACGTAGAGAACAGTTATTTCTCTGTAGCTTTTGAAGAAAAACTAGATTTATCGGCGAACAAATAGCTGAGTCATTCATTACCGATATCTTTATTTTTATTTTCACACTCGTGATGAACGTTGTTGTTTAAGAGCCTACACAAACATATTCATTAAAAAATTCGCGTTATTCTGATACAGAACGTCTATGGTCAGAAAGAATGCAATCAATTTTAACTCTTTGTGTTGAGTTCCAGATGATCTAATTTATCACTGAAGTGTTACCAAATATTTTAGACTTATATAGAGTAGAAAAACAGATTCTTATACAACAATTTTTATTTCGAAAAATATATTTTGTTCAACGTTTGTCCAGCTCTCAGATACTTAAAAGAGTGTGACAAACACGAGACACGTTCTTGTAATAATAGAAAATTAATCACCATAATCTCCAGAAACTGGATACAGCTAAATACTAAAGTATATTCGCGACTTCTTCACACTGAATCAATTCTATGGAAAACGATCCCATATATGATATGTGTGGTTGTTACCTAAATATGTCACTTATTGTAAGCGTTTTATACACGTCATAACAGAAAAAAAGAACCTTATTTAACGTTAAATTTAACTTTTACTTACATTCTATCAATTAATTATTATATTTAGTTTATAATTAATATGAATAAACGCAGGGAGAAAATATGTGTGTTGGTAATAAATACCTTGTAAGAAATAGTTATTTTGCAAAATGATATTACATTAAGTGCCCACAAATCCAGTGTTTTGTCCCTTTAGTGTAATTATCTATACTTGGTTAAGCTTTGTCTGCGTAAGACGGAGGAATATTCTGGAAGTAGAACTTTAGTGGGGCTTCAGAAAAGTTTGAAGTAACTGTTAAGAGCCTATAGTACAAGATCTTTGGTCACCTTTTTTTTTTGTGTCAGTTATGGTCTGTTTACGATCAATTGAGAACTTTTTAAATCCCTGCTTGGGATCTACTTTCTTTCTGTTTTTGTATACTTCTGCCGTATGCAATGTTAACTTTGCTATGCGCCTGATCACTTTATTCATCCGCCATCCAAATGAAACGGTGGAATTTTTAGGGATGTAAATATGTTTATAATATGTAAATTCGTACTCTAAAGTGTATAAAACCAGAAATACTATAGTCAGTTGCCATATATTTAAACATTACACTCGCAATACAACGCCAAGTCAGAGAAAGGTTTTCACTAATTCATTGCCAACTGAACTAGGAGACTGCACGCCTTTCTATACTGTAGCTTATACGTAATAGTTAACAACAGTGATGTTTTTAAAGGTTTGTTCCAAAAGTGCTTACTTCACCATGAACAGCCTATATTAAGATTTATCAGTGACGTTTGAGCACTGAAAATATATTCTGGGGCACCTGTCGTCGCATGAAACGTCCTACGCGGTTTAAACATCTGGACGAGAACATTCCCTGAAATAAGCGCGTAGGTTCTGTGTGAATGTGAAGAGATTTGGGCGGCTCTTAACAGCTAGGTCTTCAGAGCCGGTGGGGGGGACTGAGGTGAGTATGGAAGAGCGCCGGAATGAAAGAGCGAGGGAAACAGGAGGTCCCCGAGAAAACCCGCCGACTAGCAGCATCGTCCGGCACGATTCCCAGATGCGAAAATCCGGGAGTGACCCGGCCGGGGATTGAACCAGGTTCCCCCACTTGTTGGGAGGCGAGCAGTCTAACCGCCCAACAACCGTGGCCTCCCACGTGTGCGCCGGCAACAGAAGGGAAGCTGGGTACGTGGTTGGGAGAGAACAACTTTGCCAGCAGGTTCGGTTTGGCGGAGGAGGGTTGGCTAACCACATCAGAGAAACCACAATCAGCACAGCCGCCAGGATTTGCAAACCAACGCCACCCGGAGACAAACACGCTCTGGTTCATTATGCGCAGCTAGACGATATTAAACTACGTAAACCACTTCACCGCAGTTTTCTGTCGTTATGCATAACATAGTTTCATGCTTTATTTTTTCTGATTCTGATTTAATTACTTTAAAGGCGCAGGTCACAAAAATTCATAATTTTTTTATTTTTACGTAATATTGTTGAACTTGTAGAAATTTCCTCGCATAAAAATTTTATACTCCATATATTTTGCATAATGACATGTCACAGTAACAATTTTAGTGTTTTGGAAAGTACAAATAATAAAAACTGACTCATGAAAGTAGCATAATTCCAAATATAATGCATACTGAAATAAGATATCTTTGAAATATTCAAAATTACTTTATCAGTTACGTCACAAGAGGGTAAAAATATGAGCAGATGAGTGTAGGCAAAAAGTGACTCACCAGCAAAGTGAGAAAATACTCGAGGTATCTGGTCGTTTTAATTATTTGTTTACAGCTATTTAGGTTAACTTTGCAAAATCAGGGAAACTTTCTACAACATTCCTAATTTAATTTCAAATTTTAGGATTGAAAAATCACTGCGTAAATTATTTTCTCCAGTAGTTAGTTAAAATACTTATGTATGATTGTTCTTTATTCGTTTTAAGTTGCTCGGTTTTATAAAAAAAAACGTATCGACTCGTAATTCGAGATTTTGTGGACTCTTCCGTTACCAAATGTACTGCAGGCAGAATTTAAATTTCCTGTTTATCAAAGAATGATTATGGAACTAGTTGCAAAAAAATTTACGTTAGGTAAATATATTAAAATATTACAAAATTTTTTCATTTTCTTAAAATTTTATAAGTTTTTTTACAAACGTTTTGTAGTTAAAAGTTTTTATTTAAGTGTTTTATCTAAAATATCATCATTTATCAGACAATTTATTTTACGAACAGCAAACTACTTTCTTCGAAATATTTTACCACCAAAATGTAATCCTCTTATAATAAACACGAACTGCTAATCTTGAAACTGAACAAACACCGTATTTACAAAAGGCGATTTCGTGAGTTGAGATTTTACGTAATCCTAGAAGAATACGTTTGTCAGAAAATGTTTTAATGTTCTGGAAGTAGTTCTTCCGACGTGGAGTCTAATTTACGTTATAAATTAATGTTACCACAGTAGCTTACTACACGCGCCTACGTAACACACAATTTTGATTAAAATTCAAGGTATTAGTTTTTTATAACAAACAATTTTCATTTTCTTTTTGAAATATCGTATATTAAGTAAGGTCCCTGCTTTATGTAAGTAGACTAACTGAGGAGCAACTTGAAATAAATTTACATTAAAAATCGACACACATTTCCATACCACACCAGGTATTATAGCACTCGAAACCTCTTAGACCTTCAGTGGGTGTTAAATATGTTACTTATGTCGGTCTTAAGAGAGAATAATTATGAATATGATTACATAANGTAGACTAACTGAGGAGCAACTTGAAATAAATTTACATTAAAAATCGACACACATTTCCATACCACACCAGGTATTAGCACTCGAAACCTCTTAGACCTTCAGTGGGTGTTAAATATGTTACTTATGTCGGTCTTAAGAGAGAATAATTATGAATATGATTACATAAGTTTTCACTGCTTTCAACACGAAAACATGTTGCTATCTAACTTCACGGTAATTTTTCACAATTCAGAATTGTTAATTTTATATATACATACATATATATGAATAATTATTCTGTACTTCTACTGCTCTGTTATCAGGCAAAAATGACTGCATGAATTCAAGATATTCTGAAAACACTATGGCGAAAACAATTCAGAAATAATAGTGAAAAAATTAATTTACTGTATTCACATTTATCTCGTAAAATTTTTTTGTTAATTATTTAGAACATAGCACATATAAAGAATAAGCAATTACGCTCTATATCTGAATCAGCGAGAATATCACTGTATCAATCAGTTAACAGTATCTGACTGATTCAACAGTCATTACAGAGAATTTAACTGATTAATCAGTGAAAAATGCCAGTTTTCCTTCACTTATTGTTTCAGTGACAGTTTCCATTGATTCATCAGTAATTGTTTTGACAGTTTTTCAGTTATTTGTTTTTTGACTGATGGATAAGTTAAACTGCGTGTAAAACTGGCCGTCAAACTACGTGTAATAATGGCCATTAAACAACCCGTATTAAGTGAAATAACAACGCATAAACGATTAAAAATAATACAAAATACTATCTAAAATGGGTTTCATCTTTCAAAACACCATTTTATGTTGTAACATGAACATTCAGTCTTTCATTCCGGTTTTACGTCTTTCATTTCGTTTTCATGTAATCATCACAGCGCTCTGTTCGAAAGTTTAAACTGCATATAGTATGGCGAAGAGAGTGTACTCATATGTACTATTCGTTTTAACAATCCTAACGGTACCAATTAAACCAAAAACGAAAAGCAAGGTCCTACAATTTAAAACTACGCACATTCGATGAGGTATTATAAGACATATTTTCCTCATTGTTGCCAACTTGAATTGGTAGCTCATGTGGTAAGGTAACGGTCTACAAGCCAAGCTGTACGGGTGTGTGAGTTAAATCACGGCCACCCGCGAATATTTGTTTATTTTTTTTTATTGCGGTAAATTGTGTAATATAAATAGCAAACTATCGTAAATATGATCATTTCCCTCGTAATTATTCGGCTAAATTCAATAAAATCAATAATTAATTCGTCGCCGAAGTTGGCCGGCACTTATTCATTCAGTGATATTATTCGACACAACTAATTCAACAAGTGAAATATTTTCACTGAAACAATCAGTAGTTTCTCACTGATTCTAAGTGGAGACATTCTCACTTATTCTAGTAGTTAAATTTCACTGCGAATCACTGGTTTCCCACTGGTTCGAATTTACAGTGAAGGCAATTATTGTGAAGTGAGCGTTCTGTCAGCCCGATAGATGGACGCCACAGTTCACGCGCTCGTTTGTTCCTCCGACAACATGTTCAGCCCCTGCGGCGCGCGAATTTTCCTGTAACCCAGCCTGTCGTGCACGACTGACCAATTTCTCCCGCGGCGATGTTTGATCGTCCAGGGTCAGTCCGCATTCGCCAAGGTTTCTCGCCCATCGCGGAACCACACTGACCATTTAAGCGCAAGTTTTNTGACCAACGCACACTCAGCAACCATCCTGCGGTAAATTTAGCCCATTAACGGTTACTTCCAACCTTTCTGAAGCACTGCTCAAGTTATACTTCCAGTATATTCCTCCACATCATGCAAACAACGCTTACCCGGTTCTAGAATATTACACCAAGCTGACAACGCACCGCATTCACGCGCACTCAGCGTAATAACACATTTTTACACAAGAACGACATACTAGGCATCACCAATACACCTATTTTGTCCGTATTTCTACTTGTATTTGTTATAAATGCAATCTTGTGACTTATATATAGAATATAAGTAAAATTTTAACTTAACAAAAAATGAGTTATGGTTCTTTCACGTTAGCACACTTCAACGCTTGTGATTAATTAAATATTTAGGAGATAAACGAGCACGTCATTGGCTATGGGGTGAAATTTCCAAAGCTTTGATTAAAAAATTGTGAAGGAACCGCTAATAGACTTTACCATACAACCTCGCGTTGTTCTTCCGCATACGATGTTTCTAGTTGAAACGCCATTATTCTTCGCCACACGCGTGGCCTAGAACGAACTGGACTGCTAGTCTGCTCGTGCTGCTTCTCATCACGGCTTTCTCTGTCCCAAAGCACGACGTCACGCTGACGTAACGCGCAGGTAACACATATCAAATTGCGCTGGTGTTGAACACCACACTTGGCTTTTGGTAATGTGCGGGGTACTTCTTTACTTTTTTGAGCCTACGTCACCTTTCCATTCGACGAACTCTCGTATTCCTGGCAACAAATTTAAACCCTAAGGGTGCGTTTACATTACACGTTTATTGAATGTAAATTATCTCAGACACGTTTGGTCGCAATGTCTAAACGCGCGTGACACACTATCACATAAAGTCGAATATCGCGAAACAAATATCGATACTTTTGTCTCTCAGGTCTAAACACCGACTGATCTGAGAGCGAGCCTCGGACATAAAAGTGTAACTGATGAGAGAAATGTTGACACTTATTCTCTTGCGGGTATAAATACAGCTTAATAAAGCATATTTATCATCGTTGAAAGCCAACTGCATCAATTTTTAGCCAATATTATCTCATGAAGTGAAATATTTTGAACATACGCAATTGCTTCACTATATTTTCAAAGGAAACCAAGTTTAAGGCACATAAAAAACACCGAAAAACGACCCAAGAGTCGGTTTAGTCTTTAGGTATATAAAAAAAGTATATTATCTATACAAGGAATTTTGTCAGTTAAATAACAAAATTGTAATAAAAATAAACAAAATTACAGAACCAATTATAAAACGCAAAAACTGAAAAATAGGCAAGGACAATACAAATTAAGGCAGCACAGACGAGCACTAAGAAGAAGACAATACATTTTTCGCGCAAGACAGGGTGACACAACGATGGAATAACCGCCGCAAGACTAGGCGACTCGTTGATGGCGACACAGAACAACACAGTAGGTTTTCTTAGACGAGCTTGTCGCGATTTTCAGGAGCTGACATCTGCTCCCGGTTTCAGGCAAACTTAAAGTATATTAAAAAAAAAATTTCACTTTATCATTCATCCCCATTGCAAGAATATTTCAAACAGCTAAAAAATGTTGCAAATTTTGAATTACTGTAAAATAAATAATTCAGCAAAATTTGTGAAAATTCAATATAATGCTTGTGAACGAGTGCACGGTCTCACGTACCGCTATCGTAATATCTTGTCCAATCTAGCTCCGTGACCGTTCAAGTTTGGTCCTTAGTCCCACCGCTAAGCGAGCCAAATCAATTACGCCAGCCATTGATCTTTCCCCTTCCCCTCATTCAGGGGAAATCTAAGAAGCTCATATGTTTTACTTTATCACCTGCAAATAGTAGGTATTGGTTATTCACGGTAAAGTAAGCACTTTTGAAATAATAGTCAATAAATATATTTTATTTTAGCTTTTATTTTAGCTTTATACGTTAACTTCCGAGTGGGGTGGAATATGTACACTGTGTTTATTACTTACATGGCAATATTTATTTCAAAAGGCGGTTAAATGATAAGAAATTGCTGAAAGTAAAAAGGTAACTAGAGCTTCAAAATTTCTCACTTTTCAGTGAACAGCCTATAGGTGAGTGTGTTTGTGTGTGTAGGTAAGGCTTGACGTGTCATCGACAGCGACGTCATTAGTCACGGAGCAAGTTACTCAGAGAAACAGGTGCGAGGATGGAATCTCTGCCTTGGCCTGAAATAAAGAGACATCCCCTTGTAAAACCGAAATCAGGATCGCCGGACCGGAATTCGAACCCAGGTCATCCCGAACGCGNATAAAGAGACATCCCCTTGTAAAACCGAAATCAGGATCGCCGGACCGGAATTCGAACCCAGGTCATCCCGAACGCGAGTTTGAACTGTCACCACTGCGCCAACTCGCTCGGTGCGTGCAAACGGAAGCGAGTAGAGATGCCTTTGGTCTTACCGAGGAGCTAGCTGCTAGACCCTTGAGAACGTAGTTTTATATAGTCTGTTCACGTTATTGCCACACATTTTTCGTAGCACTTTTGAAACACCTACCCCTGTATGAAGTGTTTTTATTTTTCCTAAATACGTCATGCAGCACAAGCGTTTCATACTTCTGTAAACTTTAATGTGTCCTTTGTATTTTGCTAAATGTTAAATTTATGGCTTGTCTATAATGTATTCTATTTGTTTCACAGTTATTGTGGCTAGAAAAAAGAGAGAAGAGAGGCTTGTTGGCAATGACTAGTAAGATATAGTTCTTATGTAAAAACTACTAGGTCTAAACAGATTTTTTTTAGTCATTTCTAAAGTATACATGTTATGGTGTCGCATTTACAATTTTAAGAATGCACTTCTATAAACTAATTTAACNCGCATTTACAATTTTAAGAATGCACTTCTATAAACTAATTTAACTGACGGAATAAAATGTTGATTTTTTACTACCCGGCGCAGAAATAGGGTGCGTTGTTTTTCTCTTTCATCGAGGCTTATTTACGTAACGTTAACATGCAGCGGATAGATACTTAGTGAGTAGCCTGAAACATGAAACCCAGCAGAACTNATAGTTCTTATGTAAAAACTACTAGGTCTAAACAGATTTTTTTTAGTCATTTCTAAAGTATACATGTTATGGTGTCACATTTACAATTTTAAGAATGC
Source organism: Clitarchus hookeri (assembly GCA_002778355.1). Lineage (NCBI taxonomy): Eukaryota > Metazoa > Arthropoda > Insecta > Phasmatodea > Phasmatidae > Clitarchus > Clitarchus hookeri. The sequence continues at coordinate 249,340 of NQII01003240.1, read as the reverse complement.
ACTTCTATAAACTAATTTAACTGACGGAATAAAATGTTGATTTTTTACTACCCGGCGCAGAAATAGGGTGCGTTGTTTTTCTCTTTCATCGACGCTTATTTACGTAACGTTAACATGCAGCGGATAGATACTTAGTGAGTAGCCTGAAACATGAAACCCAGCAGAACTNCGCTTATTTACGTAACGTTAACATGCAGCGGATAGATACTTAGTGAGTAGCCTGAAACATGAAACCCAGCAGAACTCCCGCAAAGTTGGAAGTAACCACGAACGGGCTGTATCTTCCTTCGTTATGTGTTAGTATTCTTTATAACGCGGCGGAGCGCAAGCGTGTACGCACAGTTTTGTGTTGGCGCGTGTGCCTGCACGCACGTGCGCTTGAAATGTAGCCTGTAAACTGTGCATAAGAATCAGTTTGAAAATGTTAGGTTTGGTCACGGAAAACGTGCATATTTTTCTCATCGGACTCTGAATGATTCTAATAAACCTTTTTTGTATTGAAAAAAAAAATTACGTATATTTCCGATGTTTTAGTTTCACCTCTCAAGCGATGTAACAATTTACCTTGTAAATAAAGCCTCAAAATCTGAATTTCCAAACAGTAAAGAAGCACCTGCTAAACGTTGTTAACCTACATTCCTGTAACCGCTTATTTATTCAAACAGTGGAGCGGGGTATAACTGTATTCATATTTTAGGTTAAATAATTAAACGGGGGAAGCAAACAAGAACTTTAAGGCACGAGATTAAAACCGAAAATAAAACTACGAGGTCTGGGGGAAATAAGAAAATATTTGAAAGTTTCAGTTCAAACATTTGTCTTTTCTCGGGCGAGCTTTTTGTCGTTATCCTGTCCCATCTTCCTCCATGTTTACTGGAGCGCACGAAAAGTAAATTACATCTTTCCATTTACAGAACTCCAACTCCAGTTGAAATTTCAGTCTCAATGGAATACTGCCATTTCACTTTCATAAACTCGGTAATATGTCAAAAGCTAGTGGCGTGAGGACTCTAATAAAATTGCTGCTTAATTGCAAAAAGAAAAACCATCCTGCTGACGAATAAGGTGAGAAACTGTGAATTAAAAAATGACTCTTAAAAGCAGAAACAAAAACCAACGGCAAGAAAGAGTTCTCGTCTTAAATAAGTTATTAATTGTTCATTTCCCTGGTAAGATAAAATAATGGCATTTATATAAGGCATAAAGTATAGAGTATTTCATCTTTCGTGTTTTNTTCATTTCCCTGGTAAGATAAAATAATGGCATTTATATAAGGCATAAAGTATAGAGTATTTCATCTTTCGTGTTTTCAATATGGAGAAAAGTTCCTCATTAAATGTACTAACGTATCTTATTCTGTCAGCTTACTATGTTAAAAAGAGTGTCATTAACAATTAACTGAGACACGTCTATATGTCGTGCAGAAAACTTACAGTTTCCTATGCATATGTACGATATTAACATAAACCAGTGTATTGGACTTAATAAGTGGGTGCAAATGCATTTTACTTACTGATTAAAATAGCGTATAATTTATTAGAATGGAATTTTCCTGGTGAATTTAGTTAGATTCATGCAACCCAACCACAATATTATTAATCGTGTTTAAAGTTGGTAAGGGAGCATATTGGACTATCTTAGACTGATTGGTGGTTACTCGTTATTTTGACACACTTTTTGTCATAAAAACTCTGGTTTGTTACAAGTCAAGGCATATCTTAAATATTTCTTGTAGCTTTAAGAGTTAATAAAATATTAAGATTTTCACTAATTTATTAAAGCGAAAACACAAAAAACATACTTTCTAGATGTGGATACCGAAGTGCCTCAAATAACAACAGGCATGAAATATTGGCTTCAAAAATATATCAAGTTAATCCATGAAGTACAAGAAGTCTAACAAACAAATAAATACAATTATAGCTACAATTCACAAGTATAAAATAAACAACTGTTAATTTTTTTAACACGTGGTGTTATAAAAACTAATGTTTTAATTTTGATTAACCACAAGTTTATTCTAGTAGCAGTTTTAATCATTTCTGTCGAAACACAACTTGCTGATATTTTGAACAATCTTCGGAAAACTTTTCGGGTCTGCGCAGTTTTGAAATTTCTGAAAGTCATGCTTCGTCGACTTTCGAAAACTTGCACGGCAGTTCTTATTGAATTAGTTACACATCTGCACACACATGCCTCTTACAATTCCGTTCACGTGAACTGTTCCTAAAAACTCACATTTTATATGAAAATAGGTTGAAAGTTTTCCGACGAAACAAAACACAAAATAGCAACCAGTGAGTACAGCGTACTTTTATATCACATCACGCACACTTTAGAAGCTTCAACCGCTGTCATATAAATGATCCTGACGGTAAGGTTTAAGTTCCTTTTGGAAATGATTTCCGTGAACTCTTGAAAGCGACAAAAGTTTAACGTAGGAAATTTTAATTAATATCGGCAGTATAAAATTTACGAAACTTTTTTTTAACCAATATTAAATAACATTTGCTCCAAATGTTTTTGATGCATATTTAGATAGCACGGCATGGAAATGCAGTTTTTACAACGTTGAAGGGTTCAGAAAAGTTGAATACCTAAGACGTCAGTTAATATTTATACAAGATATGGCAGTACTGAGTGTGTTTTTAATAAGATAAGATGTTGTGAATAGAGCACAAAATCATTTTTGACACACCTCCATATATTGACATGAAATAGTCCCATCTTTCATGTATGCCAAACATTACGAGTATCAGTTATTTATATTAAATATCGTACATCATTTAGGAGTAAGGGTTTTGGTTTTCCTTAAAAGTAACTTTGGATTACCGTGTCAGGGTCTGTGACAGTATTTTGTTCAAGTACATTTATTACTTTGTACTTCACGGTTTATATATCTTAACTAAGACAAATTAATATATGCATAAAGTCCTCCAAGTTACCTTTTCTGAAATTACTTTTGCTTTTAGTAAATTTTACTAGCACCTATAACTAAGAATTTACAACTATTAATTTGCGATATTTTGCATTATGGTTACCAACGGTATGAGTAAAAACATTATCATTGTACAAGACGTTACTGATATAGCGAATGAGTCTACTTTTATCCACATAGGTGCAAATATTTTTTTATGCAGTTCTTAAAAGCTTAGATAGTAAGTGGGCATTAACGTTTCATTGACATCAATGCCATTAGAGATCCAACCAGAATCATACGCATGTGCGGTATCTGGGACTTGAACCCAGAAAACCTCGTTACATAAGCTAGCGTGCAACCAACTGAATCACGGGGTAGGATTCGGAGCATCAACTTCTCATGTAATCAGTTGAATATTTTGAATGATAGGGTTTGCTTAACTGAAATATTTATAGGGCCATAATTTTTAAAATAAGTCTCTTAGGCACTTGAAACATATAAGTTTACACATCACCTACCATAGCATTACTAGTGTGAAGAATTTGATGAAAATCAGTTGTTTGATTTATGAGATATGTTATCTTCTTATTGGGTGCTATCGTACAAAATTTCCTGAAAAGATATTCTGTATGCGATGCTTCTAACATATACTGTCACCATACAAATTTAATTGGACTTACATTAAATTGATAAATATATATGACGACCTTATGTAACCTATTTACATGGCCACCATTTTGAAAATCAGTGACTGACACGACTTCTTCTGTAGCACTACAGGTGTGCCAAATTTGGTGGTAATAAGTTGAATGGTTCCGGAAATATGGCAAAATGTTCCATTTTCTCACCTGGAACCTTTTTTAAAAATGGCTGGCAAAAGAGGATCTCTGTACACGTAATTGATGCTTTAAAGAATTCTGTTAGCGTACAAAATATGGTTGCATTGTGTTCAATTGTTAAATAGATATAACATACTAATCTGAATTATTTATATAAACGCAATTAAAAATAAGGCTCGCCCAACCTAAAACACGTAAGTTCACATACCCTACCGTAGCACTACCAGCGTGTAAAATTTAGTGGGAATTGGTTGATTGGTACCTGAGATACAGCATAAAACCTCAATTTTTTTCATATGATGTTCTTCATAAATGCTTCACAAAAGTTATGTATTAGTCCATTTGATGATTGTTACAAATTGTGACAGCATATTTATTCGGTTGAAACAGTTTGGGAGAAATGCTGTAGCAAAAAAAATTTTCATATTTGTTATTTTGAAAATATGTGACCAACCCCTTAAATTATATAAATTAAGATGGACTACTAAAATATACCTTGTCGCATAAATTTGGTGTAATTATATAATGGTTTGCCGAGTTAGAAGGTAGAAGCTTAATTTAAATGTGGCGCTATCTTTATCTTCGTAGATATAGCACACTTAGCTATGATGTTAATATAGCCATCATTCTTCATATCAGTGTCTTGCAAATGCAATAAATTCCAAATTAACTTTCTATGCTGGCAGTATGCTGGCAATTAGGTATTAAATTTTTCTACACAAAGTAAATTTTGTCTGCAATATTGTAAAATGTCCTTACATGAAAAAATAAATTCTTTATAATATCTCCGGATTTAATTTGAAATTTATAAATCAATGAACCAAAGCACGGTCTTGCTTTAGCACTTCGCAATTACGAAAATTAACTCGCTAGGTAAGTCGGAACCCTACAGCAGGTTACTAAACGTTCACTGCCAAAGCAAATATACACTTTGANGCAGGTTACTAAAAGTTCACTGCCAAAGCAAATATACACTTTGACGGCAACATTTTGTATTGTAGGTATATATTGTATGCAAATGTTAACGCAAAGAAAGAAGATATCCCAGCGAGTTTTAGCTATCTCTGTAAAGTGATGATTCTAAATATTTTCATTGTTAATGTGTCTGGAAATAAATAATCAATTCCATGGTTTCCTACGCAGGTATCAATAACAAAACCTGAAGGTGTCCCAGCAAACGGTACTTGTGCCACTGAGGGAAACATCCGAGTCTGGAGCAATCTGATAAGGACATCCTAAAAGAAGAGCATACTTCTGGAGTTCTCTGCAGCCCTGGAAGTGTTTCCTATAGGGGTGAAACAAATTTAGTACTGCTCCCGTAAAATACCTTGTTTTATCTGTACAAATGGTAATAATATATATGAAATGGAAGAGATANACAAATGGTAATAATATATATGAAATGGAAGAGATAAAAGCAAACACTACTGGGGACACTATGTCTATCTGCTCAGCATCAAGGAGGATATGTCCTTCCGTGTTTATAAGCTCTGCAGATAATGCCTTAAAGTATTGTCCAAAAAATTTCAGAAAAATGCGAGATTGGGCAAACCAATGGCTTGGTTTTAAATGCTAATAAAACTTACTTAAACTGCCACCTTTATTAAAGCAATTGGTAAAAATTTTAAGAGAGCTGGTTTGGTTCTGCATACAATTTGTACACAAGTATTTAGCAAGCTAATGTTGCAGCTCACACAAAATATTATGTGAGGAAATACGCAGTTTTNCAATTTGTACACAAGTATTTAGCAAGCTAATGTTGCAGCTCACACAAAATATTATGTGAGGAAATACGCAGTTTTTGATGTCAGAGAAACTGTTTCTTTTGCTAATTACGATTGCGTACCCAAGTTTGCTCGCCGGCATACACAGCGGATGACGTTGTTAAATGTGGAATCACGGGAACGACAGTTCTTTGTCGATGAAATATACAATTCGAAGCGTCATTGATAAAATCTCCCGGAATAATAGAAATAATAAAAATGCACTAAATTATTGCGAAATCTGAAGACAATGCAAGGGATTTCTTTGCTTTTTACTGTAGCTCGGATTATTTAAAAAAACGTATCAAAAAATTGTTTTGATGTTTAAGAAACATTATTTTAAAAAATACTCTAGCCAAAACATAAATGAAGAACTGATAAGAATATATGGAGCCAGAAGTATGCAAAAAATAGTTATGCAGAAGGGCTTACTTAATTGAAAACAATACAAGAATATATTTGTTAACACAACGATCAATTTGACGTTTACATCACAAATAATAAAATTAATATGNGAAAACAATACAAGAATATATTTGTTAACACAACGATCAATTTGACGTTTACATCACAAATAATAAAATTAATATGATTCAGGATAAACAAGAGGCTATAAATTAATAAAAGGAAAAACCAGTAAAGATAATATTGAACTACGAGAGATTTATAAATAATGGAAAATTAACACCAAACAAAGAAAGGCAGATTATTACAATTTTAATTTGGCTNACTACGAGAGATTTATAAATAATGGAAAATTAACACCAAACAAAGAAAGGCAGATTATTACAATTTTAATTTGGCTTAAAACGTAAAAGATAAGAAAGGGAAAAGGAAAATATAATTCCAATAGAACTTGCATTACGAAAATGGACTGATATTATAAGTAAAATACCTAAACAGTGACATTAATATTTAGACAAATTTCCTTAATGGGTATAGTAGTTTGTATGAAGTTTTCGAAGATGTTGATAGTATGGTAAACATCTGTGTTAAATTATACTTCAATTCAGCAAAAAGGATTTTTGCATTAAATTTGGTATTAATCCGTGCTGTAATTTACAAATATGAACTGTCACTTAATTTTAAAGTCTGGTTGAAATGTCGCACGCAAACTTCCTGCGGAAAGTCGGCTCTCTCGCCTCTCGAGCCGTGATTTGGAACGCGCCGGCCCTTGGATGTCAACAATAGAGAGGTTTGTTGTGCATTGCCTTGTGCCACCTGGCTTCCTCGTNTGGAACGCGCCGGCCCTTGGATGTCAACAATAGAGAGGTTTGTTGTGCATTGCCTTGTGCCACCTGGCTTCCTCGTTCCTGCGGGAGGTGGCATATACTTTGTTGGCTGGAGCCAATAGATGCAGCCTAGGCCCGACCACTAGGTATGCTGATTGTTTGACTGATGGGTATAAAGCAAGAATTTAAATCTGAAGGAATTTTTTCGATGTGAAACCCATGAGTGCCATGAAAACTTAAGTATGAACACAGGGCAATGTGTAGACCTCACAGAAAATTATCTTCCTGGTAAACTATTAATTAAGGACGTACTCTGGCTGTCAGGGCCTGAACATACACATGTAAAAGGACATTCTGATTAAAACTCCTCCTAGTAATGTGCAGAAGCAGTGAGCGACAGCAACGCGCCGGTTATGTCCTGAACAGAGAGTAGAAATGATGACAGTACTTCGGCCGGTCTACGGTGGGTCTCAGGGGAGTGTGTCTCAGAAGATATGGAGGACACCAAAGGCACGCGACTGGATCGCATTGGGATGCATACTGTGCATCCCAATGCGATCACATGCCAACCGGCATGTGATCTGCAGGTGCCTGCGCCTATTGAGCGTATCTCAAGCCTTTATCTCGGAAGCCATGCACAAATTTAGCCCCTTCGGGGACAGTTGCTATTTCATGGGGCTGCTACCGGATTGCTTCTGGTTGAACAAAAACTTATGTTTGGCGCCAAATTCTAGAACAGAGATTTAAAGTTACTATAAATTTACGCATTAAATGCTTGCATGCACTGTTCAACTACCAACTTTTGTTCAAATCGGTGGAATGGTTAGAATAAATTATATGGCATATTGCCAAAAATGTCTGTAAACTACAGTTAGGAAAATAGGCACGCGTCGTCTGTNAGTCTGTAAACTACTGTTATGAAAATAAGCACGCGTCGTCTGTAGAGAAACATAAGTCGGGTGACAGTAATTGATGTAAGAGTATTACATTTTTTTTAAATTTGNATGTCTGTAAACTACAGTTAGGAAAATAGGCACGCGTCGTCTGTAGAGAAACATAAGTCGGGTGACAGTATTTGATGTAAGAGTATTACATTTTTTTTAAATTTGGCACAAAGCTTTAAAAGTTCTCTTAGGGAGACACGCACATACACAGACATAAATGAGCGCACACGCAGGCAAATCCCCTCCCAAATACTCCTGGGACCCACAGATACACACCCATAGACACGCACGCAGATAGGAAGGTGATCTCAGAAGAATAGCTTTCCTTCGGAAACGGGGTCAAAAGAGAAAGAATACATTACAGCGAAATAAAAACTAGAAAGGAAAATAAGAGGGCTCTGAAGTAGACATCTCAGAGGAAATAACACAAGGCGCACCAAGGAAAGAAATGTGGCAAGCAGATAAAAGCAAGCCGAAATAAACCGAAGAGACATGTCCGTGATAAAACGTCTATCAACCAAATGATTCTTAACCCTATAATATTAACGTTTACTGCATATAAAAGTAATGTCTGTACAAAACAGTTAGTTCCACATTAGATATATAACTTATTTACATTAAAATAAATGCATTGCGATGTACTTTGACAAATGGTTTCCCTGAAATATATGAGTCACATTCTAGATCAGTCTGATGATGTCCTCTTCAAATGCTGTGAATATTTTATTACATATGATAAAAAATTATTATTGAAGACGGCAGATGAGGCTGTAAGGATTTATTTTGAAAGAATAATTTGCTCTTTCTTGATTTCACTTAACAAATTCTGCTGACATTTTGACAAATAACTGCGAATATCTAAATACGGTTTAAGTAGTGTGCGAATAATAATTATTTTCTAAGAAACCCGTCCAGGTGCTGTAATTTAAATTCAAAGTGTCAGTGAGAGAAAATTTTCCACTAATATCTGGAGTTTTTCATTATTTAAAAGTCTGCGTATTTGAAAAGCCAAATATTTGACGTTTTTAAAATTTAGGTAGATAATATTTTTTAGTATATGCATAGAATGTGATCTAGAAAAATTAATTGCGTGTATCTAAAGAGATATAGCTTTTTTTCTCCGGCGGATTTTATGCACGTGGTATGTGAGCGCCTTCAAAGAAACGAGTGTTTACAACGCATATGTTGAGAGGATACCTCAGCCATGCAGCTTACTTGTATTGAAGGCTCGGTGGTTTTTCAAGTTTTCAGAAACTAGGTAAAACTACTACAGAATATTTGGCGTTTGTTCTTTCTTTCCAGTGTTATATTTGTAAGAACATTTAACAAGAAAAATTACTCTAAAATAGTATTTTAGANCGTTTGTTCTTTCTTTCCAGTGTTATATTTGTAAGAACATTTAACAAGAAAAATTACTCTAAAATAGTATTTTAGATGAATGTTGATCATAAAACAAATAATTTAGAAATTACCCACAGAACTACATTACAAAATACCTATAAAACTACAGCCTCCGGATAAGAATTGCAGTTTTGCTCTATTGAAACACGTGTGGTAATAACTAAAATTCTTGAGTAATTTTAACAGGCGTAGAGATAGTCCACGCAATTTTTTCACTCTCATTGACGATTATCTAGTTTATGACTCATCTACCCTACCTAAGGTCTCTCTCAACTGTTTTTACCTTCTCTCTCTTCGTTTTTAAAACCGAGCGTGGTGAGGTGATACACCTTTTGTCTCGCATTCGGGTGGACCTCGGTTTGGATCTCGGTCTGATTATCCTGATTTTCGTGTTCCATGGTTTCCTTTCCCGTTCCTACTTTTCTGAGAAACTTTCCCTACTTATCTCACTACCTTCACTGTAAGCTCGAATGAGTGATATAAATCATTGCAATAATATTCACAAAAAGTCAGTTGATAAGCTACCGTCGACTGGCGCATCAACAAAACTAACTGAGAACAAGTGATTTATAGCAGCGGAATTCTCGACATTCAGTGAGAACTACAAACATATCGGTGAAATTCAGCCATAATATTAATTAAATATCTTGCACTGGTTTTCAGTCGCTCAATTTTCTCTGATTTGGCTCCATTCTCGCTGATTCAATTTTAGAGTGTACCTACGTTGTTTCTTCGCTAATCTATTTGTATTATACAGAGATCATCCGTGCTGTTTCTTTTTTGCAGATATTGGCCTTCTTTTCGTGTGCTAATGTCATTCTGCAGGAAATCGATAACACAATACGTTACCACAACTCAAGTTGCTTAAGTATTTTAATTCATGTATCAGTCGTTGAGGTGGTTGTTGCTCACCTAAGTAGTAGCTCCATTAGCTAATATTTTTGGATTGCACATTCTTAGCAAAGTGCAACAAATTTCTCTGCCTGGCCTGGAACTGAAAACGTGTGTACAGATACAGGCGCAATTGCACAATTTTTACAAGTTTCTCGACATAAAACGTAGCACTTGAAGCAAATCCAAGCGAATAGATAATTAAATTGATCTTCTAACTTTTTTGCATTGTTACAATTGTTATCCTTTATAACCAGTCATCTCTGAAACTTAAGTCAGCCAACTGTAAATATATATATCGTCAAACAGAATCAATTATACAAAAATAAAATCGTTAATAAGACCACATGTAAAGAATTAGACTAAATATTTTTAAAAATTAGCTGTACAGAGTATCTGTACCTCTGAATNATATATATCGTCAAACAGAATCAATTATACAAAAATAAAATCGTTAATAAGACCACATGTAAAGAATTAGACTAAATGTTTTAAAAATTAGCTGTACAGAGTATCTGTACCTCTGAACAATTTATCATTTGATTTGTTAATATGCATTACAGTGCTAACACAAAAGTAACTACCTTAATTTCTTGAAAATTCTTCACTGGAAGACAAAAACACAAACTAGTGAGCATGAGAATTCCTAGCACATTTATAATTGCTAATAAGTTGCATGACATATGGCTGAGAAAATTTACTTTAATATTTGCATCTAGAATATTTGTGAAAGAAAACGGAAAGTAAACCAATGAGAAACAAGTGGTGGAAGAGGGAATTTCTCGCTCTCCAACTCGGTGCGTACCAATGTTACCGACTAAGAGATAAACGAGAAGTCGCCTTCTCAGAGAATTTTAATCTCCTAATGCTCCTAAGGGCAAGAAATAAAAACATTTTGGGGGACCAAGATTTCATTGGCTTCATTAAAATTCGTCAAGCGAAAGCATCAGTCGCAATGTGCTTATCAAAACGTTATTACGCACGCTTAATTACGCATTCTTTTAAAAGGCCACTATTAAATGGTCTGTGTCGTTTTTTTATATTTTCGACTTTTTTTATTATACCATCCATTGTGAAAATTAACATAGTCCTATATATAATGAGAAGTATCAGTTTTTAAAATAATTAGACATGTAAAATTTTCTGAAATTGTAACATTACATCTACAAGATCAATTACAATTACTTCTCTAATGTGAATACAATAAAAAAGTAAATAATTTCTGTGGGCCACCAATTTAAACTTTGGCATTTTAATTAAACGCCAATTTGCTATTAGCAGTACTGAATGTACTCCAGTCAATGTTTACGTAAAATAAAATATGCAGTTATCGGCAAGGATTTTTTAAATGTTGATGTAATTGTTTATCTGACATTAAACAGCTCAATTGAATAGCGATACACAATTAAGGTATTATATGACACAAAACATTTGCAAAAAAGATATTAAATTAATTATAACAGACTTCAAAATAAAGTTTTATGTTGCCTAGTTACACGTGTGGTGCCTTTAGTTTACTATTTCTTCCCGTTGAATTCGAATTGGTAAAATAATTTTCTTAAGTCAAAAATAGTTGTTAAAAATGCTTTCAAAATTAAAATATGACGTCATCTCAAGATGCATCGGTACGTGAAGTGTTTGGTAGAGAATAGCTGAAAATGTCCAGTTTCAATCAGTTTTTATACATCGCTACGTTCGAACGCGCACTTCCCTGGAGGGCAAGACGAGGATGTTATTTCAGCGGTACGACTTGACGCCAGTGGTTGTGCAGTGTTGTTACAGGGCTACAGTTCTCAAACCACTCGCCTTTCACCACGCGAACAGGGTTCGGTTTTTGGTGGGGCCACTCGCGTGTCACGAAAAGTGACGGTCATCGCCGTTAGCCAATGGATTTTCTAAGGGTTCTCCCGTTTTCCCACGCAACTGCATTCCGTTATCGATCTCTCTCTCTCTCTCTCAATTCACCCCTTCCGCACTGGAGTTATTTTGCGCGTTCAAGACCAGTAGAGAGGGAGCGATATATGCGACACTTACAGGCGATCCTAGCGCCCCATCGCAACCTACGCGGAAGATGCTGAGCTGACTTGCCAGAGTTTCCGTCTTTGCGCTGTTCTATGCCAATCAGATCTCTGTGAAAGCGGCACTTCATTACGCGCGATGGTACCTCACGCATTTAACTACAAGTGCAGTTGTATTTTTCGTATTTGTGAAGGAAACTACGCAGGCAAGGTCTAAAAATCTACTATAATGGGGGTTTTTTTTTTTTTTTTTTAAATTTCACGATTTTTTTTTGTTGAACACACGTGATACGATAAATAAAAAACTATACGGCCTTATATGATTGGGTTTTACATTTTCATGCAAAAAGTCGTTACCCCAGAACATGTATTTACTGAGATACGCTTATTTATACGCGCAAACGACGTTTCCAAAGAAAACATTTTAGTACGTAGTCCTCTTCAGCGCCACCCAAGTATCTCACTCCACCAGCTGCCCTGCAATGGCCCCGACTGTGTAGTTAGTCTCATCACGCGGCTGGGATGGATCCCAGCCAGATGCTCTGGCGAGGGGCTGTTCTCGCGTTATTTTACAGCTTTAGCAAACGCTTGAGCATTTTATTATAGGTTGTTAACGGTTAAATGGGAACTTTTTATAGCCCTGCTAAGGGTCTACTTTCATTCTGTATCCTTCCGCCTAGTGTAAAATTAACACTGCCGTGGACCGCCTTACTTCATTGGTTCATCAAAGTGAAATCGTATAGTTTTTAGGAAAGTAAATGTGTTAATAATGTACAAATTTATGCTCACATGTGTATAACACAACAAACACAGGCACCAGTAGCCATACATTTAAACATTACACTCGCAATACAATGTCAAGTCTTAGAAATATTTTCATTAAATCTTTACCTTTTTAACTGAAAGCCTACGTGCCAGTGTGAACTGTAGCTTATATGTAGTTATAAGAAATAGTGTTATTTTTGCGACGGTTGACTTTAAAAGTGCTTATGTTACCGTGAATAGCCCTTACTAAAGCTTATTTTTTGTTAACCTGACGCTTTTGCAAACTCTGCTTATTTCCTCTTCTTCTGTTTGGGTGTCTACCGACACACGCAAAATTTAACCTTTTTTCACGGAGATAAAATATAAAACATGTATTTCAATAAGCCGATGCTAAAATTGATATATATATATATATATAAACATGTAGCATTTCTCCAACACTTGATTTAATGTATAACAATTTAAATAAATTAATTGTACATAGATACGTAAAAATGAATTCATCAATTTAGCAACTATCCAGAGGTATTTAATGTGAAGTATTTTCTCCCTTTCTGAAAACTCTGTCGGTTATTTATTATGTAATTTATTATTTTATTATCATTCTCTAAATTCTAACCACAGTGAATTTTTTTTTTTTGAAAAGAGGAACAAAGTTTTATGGATGATCTTTGCAAAATTGTTTTTCAATAAATACTTGAATATGGATTTGCTTAGTCCCAAAAATTTTAAAGTTGGTTTGCACTATTTTTTGTAAAATAAAATCACCTTTAAACATATATTTCAAATACTAACATAATGCAAAATACACGATTCTGTAGACTGGTACTTTTTCACGTCCAACTTTAGCGTCACTGAAATTCAACGAAAGACTCTTTCTTAAGATGTGTGAATACACATCCTTATTTTTGTCAATGTCAAGGTCTCCTGCAATTATTCTAGCCAATGTGTATATTAAAATCCATGCAATGCTGAGCAGGGAATTTTTAAACTGACTGTGTAATACCTATTTTCGCTTCCACACCTTTGGACTTATGATTCTTTTCAACCACTGTGCTTTGATAAGACAACACTGTCCGCACCGGATGTCATGAAACTTGAGCTTCGTATTCTTACACTAATGGGGCTGGACACGGTCGGGCGCTGTAATAGAGTGAAGTGAAGAGATCTGGACGGCTCTTAACATCGAGGTCTTGAGAGCCGATGAGGGTGAAGTGAGGTCAGTATGCAGCGGCACTGGAATTAAGAGGTATTTCTCTAGAGAAAAACACGAAAACTATAAAATGATGTGAAAAAATGTAATGTTAGCAACTATGTATTTTAAACATTACTTCTATCGGCATAGATGTTCTATTGAATAGTAAAATTATGGAACAGACATTTGTACTGAATTCATAACATATTATTATTATGCTTTACGATACCCGGCAATGCTGGGGACAAACTGATTAGCCCAATTATATTGCATAAAATTATTTGTTTATTTTTAAACACATTGCCGCGCTGTGACTGCATATGTGATACAGTCAAGTAAACATTCAATGTCAATTTGATGTAATAGAGAAAAGAACAAACGCAAAGAAAGGATATGGTGTTAGTTCCGTAATAGCTTCTGCGGTTCTGGATCTATTCAGAGGTGCGGTTAGAATCTACGGTATCACCAGTCCCAGTAATAAACCCGGCTTTCGGTTCATTACATCTGAAACTAAACTCGTGTTATATAGACGAGGTTTCTCAATTATAGGGGTAACACATGTTTTTTATAGTGTAGTTCTACATTTACTCTTGTATTAGTAGCTGCAGCAGTATCGAAAAACATGCCAATGCTATGGTCGCCCTACATCCCTCTCTCTCTCTCTCTCTAATGCAATACTGCACCGCTGCTTGCTTTGACCTAAACTGGTAAAACAGTACGTGAGTTGAAGTTCGATTAAGTGTCGTTGCTGTTGATATACACATCTCAACTTTCCCTTGTGTGACAACAGTTGCGATAAGTTAAAAATTTGCCTATTAAAGTTTGTAAAAATATCATAATGACGACTAGACGATAACTTCAAGAGAAATTTCACGTAATTTTCCGCATTAAATTTATTTTTTACATACAAAATAACTCACTGGAATTGGTTTACTAAATACAGCAAGAAAATATGATGTCAACAATTGGCGTAGAGCAACATAAGTCGCTCCTAACGACCAATTAGAGGTGAGTACGTTGCTTGGAAATTATGTGTATTACATAAACAATTACACGACCATAATTTATCTGTTTAGGTTTTTGATGTACTGTTTTTCTTGTCACAATGTTTACTTTTCCAAATGTTCTTTTCAGTAACACATTTAAACCGCCACGCACAGTAGTGAAACTACTTACAATGCAGGAAAAATATTTGTATTGAAAACACTAAACAAAACACATTTATTTTGTGGCGGAGTCTACAATTCGTGACTTGACATTGAGTAACTCGCAGTAATATTTAAAGTTTGGTTTCTATGCATTTGATACCAGTAGCTTGTGTAATATCTCCCACTGCGATGAAAAGGCTTGAGATAGTTATGTAGGTAAATTAAATATAACAGTCTCCCTACCACTTAACATTATGATGATATGTGACATGTTTATATTACCGTAAGCGGATATGGTTTCATGACACACAATTCTTCACTGTTATTCTTACTTCCATTTCAAAGAGACTATTTGTAATGTTCAGTGGTTCAATTAGCACCACTGAATATTTGAAACATCCTACTGAAATAGGAGGACATTTTGTTGTGATTTTTTGTGCCACAAAGGCACCCCAACTTGCTACGGTATTTAACGGCTTATTATAGAGTTGGCAACAAACCTGAAGTATTTTAATTAATTTATTTATTACTGTAATGCGGTGTGTGAACACCATGTCATGTAAATTAATTGTCGATGTCATGACAACAGCATAAATATTAAAAATACTTACTTACTGCCTATATTAATCTTAAAATTGAAAAAATAAAATTTAATATCGCAAGATGGTCTCTGCAGACGAGACAGGTTTAAGAACAAGTGAATTATTCTACTACTCTCGGCCTGCAAGAAAGTCCTTTAACGTGGAATTGCACATCGTTTATAAATAGAGTTTTAGAAATATACATCACTAAATTTAAAGTTAAGAGGGTTGATACGTAAATGAATGCACACTAAACACTTACTATGCACCACACAGCAAAGTAAAATCCAATTCAGAAAGACACGGTAGAAACGATCGTATACTGTATAGCTTAATAAGTGCAGAGTATTTGTGGGTAGGCATCTCTGAAAAGGAATACATAATATATTTGCAGTTTATTGTGTAGGAACGAAATCTCTTAAAGCAAGGTGTCTGAGGAAATAATGGTTACAACATGAAAGCAATGAGCATTTGTTGTTGACAGAATCTCTCACATGTCTATTAACTGGCAAGAACATGCACAAATGTGGTCGCTCCAATCATGGGCGCTATAAAATTATCATAATTGTACTAAAATTATTAACTAATTGTTTATGCCCTCTCGCATTATGTTTTAATCTTGTTACTTATAACATATTACAAAAATCATATTATACTAAAATTACAAAAAAAAAAAATATGTCAAAGTGCTTTCAACACGTGTTTCCGCAGACGGGTCCTCTGCTTTCTATTCCCAGCTAATGCAGTTTTTACTTGAACGAACATACCGCTTTGTACGCTAATGGTTATCATGTAAACGATATATTATTGGTAAATTGCAGCTGGTTACATGTTTACATAACATATTTTAACTCAACGCTAGTAAAGGTTTGGGCGGCTCTTGGCAACGAGGACTTGGAGAGCCAATGAGGGTGAAACGGAGTAGCACCGGATTGCAAGGTCAGGGAAACGGGATATCCCTGAGAAAACCCGCCGACCAGCGGCATCGTCCAGCACGATCTCCACGTGCGAAAATCTGGGAATCAAACCTCTCGCCTTGGTGGGAGGCGAGCACTCTAGCCACTACACCACCGCAGCGCCATTTGCAGGTAGTTGTGTTTATTCTTACTTACTGGCATATCCGCAGTAATGTTAGCAGCATGGCACAAAAAAAACCGTTTTATTTATTAATGTTTTATAGAGTAGCATAATTTTTAAATTATCGCAACTGACGATTGCTTCGTCTTTCTTTTTATTCACGCTTGAGTAATAAATATCTTTATAAAATACTTTTTTTTTTTACATTGTTACAGAATAACTTGATGAGAGCATTGTACTGCCCATGGAATCCAAGGAGGTTCTAAGTTTACGTGTGGTAGTAGGTGAATTATACAACAAAAAATAAAACAAATATTCTGGGTTTAGGGTTACTACCCCAACTGTACCAGCAAGAAACTCAGGGTGGTTCTAGAACAGCTGTATCGCAAAATTGAGGATTCCCCATTTCCGCTGCCAAAACTCGTTCCACGGATGATCGATCAATTGCGTACTTCCCTACCGCTCGTAGCAGTGCCGTGTTCACAACAAGTTGCCGGCCGAAGGTGACTGCCTTAGCTGGAGTCCTGGTGAGACTACCACGTACACAACCATGTCTCGATGTTTCACACTGACGATTTCGTTTTGCACAAGGATGATGCGCACTGGACCGCAACACGCAAACGGCCGGCACAACTCTCATGCGTGAGTTTATTACTAATATTTGAAAACTTTCTGAGAATGATGCAATTAAGAAAAGGAAATATAGTTCTTGAATCCTCAAAGAAGTACTTATTTCCACATTAGGTGAAATATAATGCATTTACAATTAATTTGCCTTTTTTTCCTATTCAGTATGTAAAATGCATTTTTTTTTTAACTGGCTGACTCAATATTACTGGCAAAATTAAAATACGGATTATGTATTTTAAGCACATACAGAAATATAAAAATAAATGATAATTCAGAATTTTTTGGCAAATACACGTGCCAAAGGAGACCTGCCTGTAGTTCATTTTAAAATTAAATATTATTTTGTGTTTGTTTTACCTACGTAGAATTTTATGTAGGGATATAAATTTTTATTTCAAAAGTTGTGCTATAAGAGTAAAATGATATTTTAAAGTATTGCAGTTAAACCAAAATTAATGTACTAATAACCTTAATGAGCACGCAATAATCGTAAATAATACTTTAATAACTTGTTTAGAAAACGAAACTTATGTAAATAAAATTAATTATGAAACTTTTATCTTATCTAAGTGCTGGGTTGTCTCATCTATCCAATTTAATTTCCACAGAGAGGGTACTTTCAAACTACACCTGTCCACATCCACGCAATCTTTCAGAAGAGTTTCCCGATATTTTACTCCTCCCTCTCATGTGGTTATTAATAAAAATTGCAAAAGTTTGATGCTGTGAAATCGACGTCGTTCGAGAAAAATTAAATATTGCCTAAATATTGATTAATTTTAACTTATCATAAAAAGTATTCTCTATTGATAGGTTTGATGCCTATATACAATAAATATAATTTTAAAAAAAAATAATGAAATTTTTTTTGCTTTTTATGTTTATCATTGTGTACAGTATGTTATAACTGGTAAAGTTTAAGATAAGGCATTGAAGACTTAACTTAAATAAAGCCGAAATATGTAAATAAATTAAATAAAGATATGTAACAAACGTTAAGTAGTTAAAAATTATGTATGCTATTTACAGCAGTTTTCAGGTAGGTTTATTTAGCGCTAGAAATATTTTTCAATTGGTGTGCCATATATGTTGGCACTTGTTCCAAGTCAATATTGCAACTTTGTTAATTCCATTCAGTTCTTAGTAATTTAGTGTTTCGCAAAATTTCTTTTTATGGCAACGTGCTTTAGTTGTACTAAGTGTTTTTGTTTACTTACTGCGAAGTTTCAAAACTAACTTCGTCATCTGGAATTATTGTAATGTTTAAACATTTATCCGTTTTTATTTGTGTATCTTGTTTAAGAATATATTTTTTTGGTGGATTCATAGTTTATGTATATAAAATTGTTTGAATTCTTCATTTCTAATTGTTTAAATGAAACGTTTTCTTTCTGGTGTATTGTGCATCTTTCTATACCTTCGATGTATGTATCGCTTGGTCGCGCGAGACAACTAAGTCTAGAGCATATGTACATTTCCACTCGTGAGGCGTCTTTCTTCTTCGTTTTCTCGCAATACAGCACGTAGTTGCCTGTACTTTCATGTTTCGCATCATTCTTCGTCTTAAGATGAAATAGATTTTATCCGCCGTTTGGGGTGAGTTTTACAGCGGATATTTTATTTCGCTGCGTTGTAATGTCAATTTTTTATCGATTGCCTGTTTATCGAAAGTTTGGTTGTTGGGGCGGTTTCCGGCATGGGTCGATGAGCAAGTCGTGGCTTGCCGTTTCTACCGCACTGATGAGAAACGAACGCTCGTTTGTGGGATTGCCTTCTTGGACATAGTTCAGCTGTAACTTGCGGCCGTCACAACGCAGTAACTTCAATAAAAATAAAAAAAAAGGAAAGATGTAACTTTTATTTTTCTGGTTTCGCCTGCTGCATGAGCTATCGGGTGTGCTCTTGCTTTTTAGAACTGACGCGGTAAATGACGTGAAATTATAACACAAAAAAATTGTTTTCAGCAGTTAAGAAACAATGAATTTGGTTTAATAAATATTGCTTATAAAAATATACAAAAAAAGTGAGCCTTAAGATATGTGATATTCGGTACAAGACGCCTAATTTATTGAACAAAATGAAAACATTAAAAATAATAATCCTAAGAAAATAATTTGTTGTCAAGGTATAAAAAAAAATGAACTTCGTATAATACTCTTGTTATGGGAATTTTGAATGGAATTAAAACGTTATTTACAAAAACGAAACGTGATGTTTGATTAAATCTTAATCTTTTTATTTCACTAGTAAAATATATAAATGAGTTTCTTTCTGTAGGGTTGTGGCTGAAAAGCTAGATTTACACCATCAGTTTTCCGAATGCAATTTCATGACTTTGATGTAATAAGTAAATTAGGAACAAGCCCCTACCTTGCTTCCTGCAGTATACTCTAGTCTACAAACAAGGAATCTAGATCCCACCTTCCATTTATGTGCCATATTGTGTCGATGAGAGAGTACCTAAGGATGCCCAAAATTCTGTCGCTAAGGTAACATAACAGTAGCGAACGCTACTTAAGAGTAGCGAACTTTACCGAAATGTTGCATTTACGTAATAACGTGAATTTCGCTCTCATCATTACGCTTTTATTTGTGTTAAGGACAACATGAAGTAATTATTTGAGAATGGATCGTTTCCTCTATATTTGAAGCCCTAATGCTGTTACGGAAAACAAACCTAAGATCTTAGTTATTCGTTCGACTCATTATTTCCAAACATCTACCCGGACGATACGTAATAATAAGGTAAAAGACAGGAATTCAAACCTTGCGCTTTCTAGATAGTATGTGGAAACAGATACAGATGATATAAAAAAATTGCTACAAAACGTATTTTTTCAAATTAGATGAGAGGCACTCTTGCTCAAAGCTGACGTGCGGTACATAAATCAGGTTAGGTTTCAATCTAGAAAGAGCGCAGACGAGGCGGAAAGAATCGATACCAGAGAGGGATGGGGGGAAAAACGCCCTGACGGGATTTCCATATAAAATAAAGTGTAGGATTGTGTAATGACCTCTGAGCGTCAAGTCATCTTGACAGGATTCGTTCACCCGTCGATCAATCACTAAAAGTCAGTCCGTCCGTCCGGTCCGGCAACGAGCCAATAATATGTCAAGGAAATACGTCGTTGGAATGGGTTCGGTAAGGAAACTGGCAAACGTCCTGAGAAGAACCGCGAAGGCGTATGGCAGGGAAACATGGTTACAGTTTTTCTTAACTAGCGGAGTGAAAATATTAACTTTACTATCTGGAGGCATGAAAAATGTTTTCATTTTTGAATCTTTTTAAATTTAATTTGTTTTTGTGTTTGTTAAACATATCTCGGTTTAGAACAAAATAACTTTGGATTCAACGAAAACTTAAGTTTTCTCTTTCAAGAACACTATTCATTACACTCTTAAGTAGTACTGGTGGACGAGAACATGAATGAACACAACTCTCTAACACAGCGGACCGCTAGAAAGCACTTTTCTGTGCGTATAGTGAGTTTCTGTATGGGTAAAAGAAATAACGATACGGCGAAACGAACTGCAACATCCAATGAGTGAGTGTGAGTGAAGAAATTTGGGCGGCTCTCAACATGGAGTTCTCGAGAGCCGACGAGGGGTGATTACGGAATGCAAGGGCTGGGGTAACGCGAGATCCCCGAGAAATCCCGCCGACCAAAGGCATCGTCCGGCCCGATTCCCACATGCAAACATCCGGGAGCAAGCCTGCCGGGAAATCGAACCCGATTTGCCTTGGTGGGAGTCCGGAGGCGAGTAGATTAGCCACTACACCACCACCATGTAATGAAATACTCAGCTCTTCACAGACGCATATAGGAGTTTCGCATCTAACCTGTTGATAGGGGTGCGTGCCTCACGTAATTTCGCCGAGTGCTGTGTTAATTACACAGATGAGAAAGATGGCAATGAACTAGCACGATACATTTTTAAATTTTTGTTACTAGAAACAACAACCATTTTTATTTGTAACAGGTTACTACGACACACTCCACGGTCTACTACATAATCGAGCAAAATTCAGTAGTACGCTAAAGCATACAGGATGATTCTAAAATCATGGGACAAACATTGAGGAGTGGTAGAGCTCACTAAAACAATTATTGTATAGGAATATATGGGCGGAAGTGACGCGTTGAGGCACAAACACAAAAACATAACACATTAACGGAAATATAAAATGTTCATTAGCAGCATACTTAACAAGTGATTCCGTACAGAAAATGTTAAAAGAGTTGCTGGAAATGCATACACCAACAGTCACGCATTCTTGGCGACCTCTACATATGGCGTGATTGGCTGACAATGTAGGCGTGCGTGAAATACCCGGCGTATTTGAATCTGTTCGCCAATCACTCCACCGACGCTACCAAGCTTGCATTACTGTCGATGGTAGCAATTCTGAGCAATTATTATAATCATTGCTGTAAAAAGGCATTTAGTGGCGACGTTGTAAATAAACAATGTGTTGTATTTCATGTGTTATTTTTGTGTTTGTGCCTCAACGCGTCACTTCCACCCATATATTCCTATACAATAATAGTTTTTTTTTTAGTGGCTCTACCACCCCTCAATGTTTGTCCCATGATTTTAGAATCATCCGGTATTAACGACGCTTTCTACTATCCAACTTGGCCACAAGAAATTAAGCCGATTTTATTTTATATATTTATCACTTGTTTAGAGCCCAGCATGATGTGCCAAATGAGTGGAGCTGCCGCGATACGCTTGTAACTAACTTTTATTTTATGACGCGTATCTTATTATTGAAATATTGTGTGTAGTGATACGGTATCTAGTTGTAACAGTAATATTTTTACAAAGTTTATAATTACACCAAAGTGTATACGACGGGAAATAGTGGGTAAAAAGGGAGATAGCGAAGGAAAATAAAATATTTGCCGTCCGTAAAGAAAGAGAGGCCGTTCATAAATGGCTTACGTTGTTTGTTAAAACTGGTTGCTATTGAAGACAAAATAATCTCAACATCTTCGATCCATAATATTTATACTGACAAATTTACAGCTTTAAAAAAGTAACCCGGTTGATAATGGAATACCTTTTCAAAAATTACGGATTTTTTTCTTGCCACTTTTTTTTTTTTTGTTTGTGGCCACCAGTTGTTATAGGAAACACATTCGCGTTTTATTATGGGATGCGTAGTATTCCATCCTGAATACGTTTTATGCACCGTTAAGAAAGTACACGAAGAAACAGAATACCTCACTGCCTAGTATCTCCGATGTAAGGTTAAATAACGTAACGTCTCTCTGAGATAGTAAGTTACAAAACTGGCTATTTATTCGTGAAATTAAAACTTATCTTACACGCAAATTTACACGTCTAGATAAAATTCCTAGGCAAATTAATTTTAAGAAGAAGCAAATTACGTGAAATTTTATTATGTGCGTAATTTTTTAAAGTGTCTATTGTAAGCGAAATATTTCAAAGGCACTGTTCTATCGTATTTAAAGATTGGCCTCATTATGGGTAAAAATTTTAATTTCAGATACGGAAAATACCAAAAGTATAAACCATGCATCCCAGTATAATGCCTAGAAAATAATTAAGACAGTCAAACTACACTGACGAGCCAAAAAAACTGGTATAGGCGTGCGTTTGCAAATAACAGAGGTATGGAACCAATCAGAGTAACACGTTGCGGTCGGCAGCTACATCGTTTACTGCTGCTACAGTGGCACGTTATCAAGATTTAAGTGAGTTTGAACGTGGTGTTATAGTCGGCGCACGAGAGATGGGACATAGCATCTCCGAGGTAGCGATAACATTTGGATGTTCGCGTACGACCATTTCACGAGTGTACCGTGAATATCGGGAATCCGGTAAAACATCACATCTTCGACATCGCTGCGGCCGGAAAAAGATCGTGAAAGAACGGGACAAACGACGACTGACGAGAATCATTAAACGTGACAGACGTGCAACCCTTTCTCAAATTGGCGCAGATTGGATTTGTGGACTGCCCTGCAGGATTCATGGTGTGAATTGCCTCCTGCATACCTTCAGACATTAGTCGAGTCCATGCCACGTCGTCTTGTGGCACTTCTGCGTACGGGGGGGGGGGGGGAGACTACACGATATTAGGCAGGTGTACCAGTTTTTTCGCTCTTCAGTGTATATCACTGTCACACAAACCAATGTAATATATTAATGTTAAATATACATTCTTATAGTTAGGAAAACCAGCAAACTTCCAAGATATTAACTGATAACCTTGAATTAAATTAAACCGTTGATTTCTAAGATAGTAATTTATAGCATAAGAAATTGAAAGTTTTTGTGTCTAAACGTGATTTAATTGTTAATTATATTTTAAGAAGTCAAAAATTCATTTCTTCTGTACACTGTACACTGAAGGAACCTGCCACCTTGCCGCTGCCGCGAGTGATTTGTCTTTATAGTCCATTCCTGGTTATTTACAAATTATCCTAATGCAAATAAAGCCTCACTAGTTTAGAAAATTACACCAAAGGAACAACGCATTGCATTCATGCGCATCTCAATTTAATAATATTTTGCATGAGAACTATTTATTACTAGGCGTCACCTATTTTCAACACACCTATTTTCTCCCTGTTTTAGCGTACTTTCCGAAGGAAAGGTAGGCATATGCATGCAATCACCTGAATGTCCGTCTGGAATGTAAGTCCACCCCCCTAAACTCTTTATTATAAATTTGAAACCTGAAACACTAATTTGACCAAACTCGGTGCAGTATTTGGCAAGTATATAAGATATATACGTTGTTTTCGATAAAGTCGGAATAACTTATTTAAAAATAGCTTAATCTTAACATTAAGTCAAGGAGTTGTTTAATCGATTTAAACCAAATTCGGTTATTTTAGAGTGCACGACGTAATTACTGAATTTATAAGTCGGTAGTGTTATTCGTACGCCATTTTGGAAGATAGCACAATATTAAAAACTTAACCTTCTACATTACATCCCTGGAACTGCACAACCGATTTCTGTCAAATCTGGCGATATAAGTAATGCTAACGTAGGCCATGTTATTATATGTAATTTTAATGGGTCAGGCAATTATTTTCAAAATGCCAACAATAAAAATATATTTAGATTAATTTACTGTATTTACCATACTGTTTGACCAATTTCAACAAAATTTTTTATACTCTAAGTATTTACTACTGCCATAAAATGTGTCAGGATGCAGCCTCTTTGGTCCGCCATTTTTTGTAAGATAGCACAACAAGAACCATTAAGTTTTCGTATCCTATGTCGGGAAAATTAATTAACTGTTGCGCACAAAACATTTTTAAAATAACAGTCATCTAAATAATTTCGTTTACTATTCCATATATCCCAAAATATTTCAAACGAACTTAATATGTAACAGTACCTATGGCAAACATAGAATGTGCCAATACGTAACCATTTTGTTCTCTATTATTGAGGATAGCATTTAACCAATTTCAATTAAACTTTGTATACTGAGATTATCCATTACAAGCATTTAGCATGCTTATAGAAATCTTCTTTTGGGCATCTTCTCGAAAGAGAGTGAGAGGTGACAAAATGTAAATTTATGCCTTATCTCGGGAACCAATCAACTAATTCCCACCAAATTTTCCAAACAAGTAGTACTACAGTAGGACATGTATACTTACATAATTTAATTGGGTTAGATTTTTTTAATGGTTTGCAATAAAAATGAGTTAGATTAGTTTGTCATATCTATTAAATAATTTGAAAACATTCATCCAAACCTTGCATACTGACACTGTATATACAAGAAGCGTGAGATATACCTATACAGAACGTTTTTGGGAATTTTTTTCGATGGTGCCATAAGAGAAAACAAACCTTTTAAGCCGTGTCTTGGAACCAGTCAATCCATTTCCAATACATTCTGCTGACAAGTATTGCTACGGTAGGCCATGGAAACTTAAGTAATTTAAGTGTCGTTTTCAAAATCGTGTCCCTGTAAATATTTGAGTTTTGTAAACCAGTCTACGAAAACGTAACATTGATTACAACCGAAGTTGTTGCTTCGAATCATACCTCCATTATTCATTTGGTTTTATGTTAGCTTACGGCACGAGATATTCTGGATTAAAGTCCCAGGTAAGGTACGTGTGTATTTGTAATTGTATCACTAGTATTTCGTTTTATTTGTTCGATCTCTATGTCAACGAGTCGACAGGACGGAGACGTCAAGACCCACATACCATCTAACCTCTTAAGTACTTCATCAAAATGATTTACACCCAAGCAGAGGACAATAGGCTCATTAGTTATTAGAAACTTCTTGTTTTCTAACTGTTTGTATCGTGAAAAGATATTTATTTCGTTTGTTAAATTATACAAACATCCAGAATCAACACACCAGTTTATGGTGTTAGGTCTGGCGTGAGTTTCACAGTACACATTGGCTACGAAGGCTATTTTTTGTTATCTTCTTTCATCTCTGTGAAATAGCAATGATTCTCTCTTCCTCCTCTGTTTCATTATTTTCTCTCTGCATAATTGTAATTATTATCTCTTCCTCTTCCGCTGCATCTGCTCTGGAAACTTCCTATACTCGTACTCATATACTGTTAATCGCAAAGTTAACTTAAAAATTGATTATTGGATTCATGATACGGCTTTGTTTCATTACTTTTAGGGATTCACATAAGATTATAATTTATTTCCTCCTCATCTGTTTTAAGGTTGGCCACTCCTGTTACAGCCGGTTTTACGTTGCCGACTTGGACTCGACTAGCTCAAGACGGAGGTACACGTGACTCTGTACAATGGACGCCAATTAATGATGAAATAAAGTCAAGTTCCAGAGTATTTGTTATATACTTTTATTTAACAGTTAAGTAACACATTTCACTTCCGAAGTTCTGAATATGCAGAGTACGAAACGTGCACAGATAAATAGACATGGGCAGAACAGAGCCACAGTTGTTTACGAATTATTACTTTTATTACAAACTGGGCTGAAGAAATAAGAAACGCGGCGACCTCCCACACCGGCGGAGAAATAATATAACAAGTTCAAGATTGCCGACGCGGCCTAGGCGAGCATTGTATGACGACTGACTTCCAACTGACTTCGCCGCCGACTGACCTGAAATGACTTGAAGGGCGACAGCATACGAGTCTTGTGTTGCCTATCACCCCCCTTTCTTGAGATAAGGGCCTGGGCACGCACGCTCTCTACGCATTATCAAAACTCCGTCGTACAAACAAATTGTCGACGCAGTCTGAAAAAAGCTAAATAATGCTGACGCTACTGAAACTGAAAACTTTCGTTACGACAACCGGACGCCTGATAAACGTACTATCACGGTAAATGAACCACTGCGGCTTTAATTTTGAAACCAGATAAAAATATTACGAAGCTTCCAAAGCTAAAGAAAAATGATACAGGTGTCCCGAAAATTAAGAATACTGCGTCAACACATTGTTAAAACATTAACCGCATCCTTTAAAAGGGAAAAATGTTCATCCGTCTTTACACAGTTCATTAGCAGTGTGCATCGTTCATTATATTTTATTTTATTCAACTTTTTTCTTAAATATAATCTTCTTCTTGCCACTTTCTTCCTGAAATTAATTTCTAGATTATTATAGACACAGTGTGGTGATGTTTTGTTTTTTAAGTATTCCAAATGGCTGTCCGCTATGTCATCTATCAAAATACCTTGTGTTTTCGCCTCCGACCGTTTATTTCTTTCTTTGTATTAATATTTTCTTCAATTGCTTTACTTACCCCAGCTTAAATTAGTGTGCTTTGGATTCCAAAGGCCCATGCATTATAATTTTTGCCAGCGAAAGGCAATAGATTATGTTTCTTTACTGATCACATATCTAAAACCTCTTTCTTAACTTCCTTATCTTACATTTTTAAAAATACTTTTATTATCTGGACCCATAAACCTGATGGGGAAATAGGTAATTAATGATAATAAAAGATAAGACGTAGCAAATTATTTCATAAAAATACGACTTAATATACATTTATATCGACTGCCGATATTGAACTTATATTAATTTTCCTAAAAATGAAATAAAAAATTTCATAAAGGCTAACATTTGTACTATGGACAATTCACGGATTATGGAGATTAAATTTTATCAACATTACCACATACACACCCATACACACACATATATACACACACATATACATACATATATATATACATATATATGTATATGTTTATATATGTATATTGAAAGCCTTTAATGATTTACTTTGGTTACGACTTTCAATAAATAATATTTATAGATTAGACTACATTTTATTAATAAAGGTATTAGGGCAGCTAACCATATTTACAGTTTAGTTTCATCTCTCTTATTACGAAAACCTCTATCTCGAAATGTTGATAAACATTACTTTTAGAATAAAATAAAGTTTTAAATAAATATTGTAATTTATATTAATTACGATAGTATGTTTTCTTAAATGGGATAATTTTTGAACTTGTCCCAAAAACGTATTGTGGCCATGGTCTCGGTGTCAGAGGCTTTCCTTGAAGCTCCATAGTGTACGAAAAAAAATCTGCGCTGTCATCAACGCAGCGGAATGTGGTATACAGGTACACGACGTTGCAGAAATTGAAGCGCTCACCTACGTGGGGTTGATTTACGCGTTCGAACAACACGATGAATGGATGTTAAGCGCGGCAGTGATACGAGGATCAAGAACCTCATCGCACCTACGCGCAAAGCGCTGAACTGATGCGCAAGCAGTTTTTTTCGTTTGACATGTAATCATGTGAGTTTTAAGTGGAGACCCATAATTTCCATGGCGGAAATTTGTAGCAAAGCATGATGCTGTCCCCTACAAAAAGTTTGTCGAAATTCATCTTTTAATATATTGAAGTATCTTCAAATGCTTCAAAATAAAGTTTTAAGAACGTAATATTTGCTGAAAGTGGTACCTTTTAAAGAGAGACTTTCAAATCAAAACATGTCGCAAGCATTTCCTTTCAAACTAATGCGTATTCCACGTGCCAAGTAGGCAAATGCCTTAGAGCCTCTTCAGCAGGATCCGCTACAAGGAACAGTTGGCATCGCGTGAGTTCGGCAACGCAATAAAGCAGCCCGAGAATTCTTGTATCGCTGCGCGCGTGTTGCAGTTGGAAGCGGCTGGCCGCACGGCCGCAGGAGGTTCATTAAGTCTGCGAGTGCTGGAAAAGGTACCGTGTAGTCCCTGAAGTGCGAAGCTGTGTCGTTCCTCCGCTCCATTAAGGGGCGAGGATTTACACTCTCTGAGGTCACGGGTTGCTTCCACGTCCTGCACGAGAGCACACGCTCGCGAGAACAACGTCACGAGTTGCATGAGTGCCAGTTGCCGCGTTCTCAAACGAGATATGGAAACTTTTCTATAGGCTGTTTTAACTGAGCACTTTTGAAATCAACATTTGAAAAATGTCACTGCTCCTATCTGTATATATTGCAACGGCCACACTGGCTCGCGTGCGCCCATGAAGGTTGGTAACGACTGAGAAAAAATAGTTCCATTTCTTAAGGTTGAATTAATTGTGTTGTGTAAATATTTGAGAATAAAAAATTATTAATTTTGTATTTTGATTTGTTAGTGTATATAAATGTTAAAATCAGAAAATTTTTTAAATATTGACTTTTATGATAATTTCATACTATCACTTAACTGACACATTGATAAAGTGATCAGGCCCATGACAATGTTAATTGTACATAAGGTGGAAGAATACACGATGTCCATACATGTAGATCTTAAGCAGGGCTTTTGAAAGTGCTCAGTTTACCGTGAATAGCCTTTATTCGCGAGTACTTAACTTACCGAGACACTCCGCTCAAAACACCATTATTTTTGTGCAAATATATAATGTTCTTAATTTTCTCTCGATATACAATAAAGCCAGTAATAATAATAATAATTTTTATGGCGTTCTGTGTTACTGTGAAATTTTTACGTGTATCATCTCCGCATGTCAAGTGCGTTTAAACATCTCATGCAATGATCGGTTAATTAAGTAGACGCTTACGTTAAATTCACAAATCTCCACACTAGTGCTATGAAATATGTGTTGTTTCCTCCAATTTCACATCAAATATGTGCAATGTATTTGTCGAGAAAGTTCAATACAAGTCATGTGACACACATAAAAAAATTCACAGCATCAACCAACGGTTAACAATTTTTTACAAGCACGCTCGTATTTATATTTATATATGTATAATTATATATATATATATATATATATAACGTATTTCATCCATACCACTATGAAAATATGTAGCTTATTTATTAAAGTAAGGCAAATGCTGGGATTTTAGGGCAAAAAAAAAGCAATCATATAAATTGCGTGAACCCCTAAGAGTTCACAAGCCCGTTGCAGCAGGAGCGAAAACGCGCATGGCGCATGTCACACACCATGTGACGACAGAATGGAAAAAAAAAAAATTTCGAATCACCTCACATCTCCATCATCTGCCATCTGAAAATGATGACACGTATTCAAATGTCACAACAGATGAAAGTACCTACATACACGTCCCTTTTCCCATCAAAACCATTTTAGCAGCCTTTCGGGATAGTGAAGGGAAAACGGTGGTAGGAGGGCGTGATGAAATGAAACTGAAATTGGTGCGCTAACTCAACAATGTTAGTACAAGTAGGAACATAACATCTTTATTCAAAAACAGACTCATGGCCACGTTTGATACGACAAAACAAAATTCTGCCATTGAGTTTAGAGTGTGGACCTAAAAACTCGGCCTTTTAATTGCCACGTTGACTTCACAGAACAAATTGCTACAGTGTTTATTAATTTGTTGTTGGACAGCCATTTCCTTTAGCAGCTCCCTGAGTAAATCAAGACTAAAAATAGCAATGGAAAATAAGTTATCGCACAGAACCTCACTTCTAGAGAAAGTTACATTAGATGTATGTACAACTTGCTGGTACATTTTTACATGTATACCAAAAGGAGATATATAACAAATCCTTCAAGAGAAAATCTGCAAATGATTTAAGAATGAGAATTCAAATAAATTTAATTTTTTATACATGAACGACTATATAATAAACTGAAAATAAAGGATTCAAGGACAAACAAGGAAATAAGATAGAAAAATAATAAATATAGTGGAACGGTGTCAGAGATAAGGAAGAGGTCCGTAAGTAAACCAGTCAATAGATTGACGAACATAACATAAGGACAATGCGAGACATAACAATGAATGAGAAAACCCATGAGGATATTTTTATCTGCCTAATATTCAACTTTTCCTTTTTTATATATCATAATGATGATTTTCATAATGCGCCGTAGATAGAGAAGTTTGGAATGTTTATTAAAATAAAGCAAATTTTGCAGGCCTGCATTAGATCGACGTAGATTTATCGCACTCATCTGTGGGATTGTAATGCTTGACTGGCACTGCGGATTTCACAAGCGTCAGCCTGATTTGCTGTACAGGGAGTGTTTTTTGTACATCCCTGATTACCCATCCCTTTTCAGGCTTGTTTTGTTAATATTACATGAGGATAAATATCCGAAACAAGTTATTTTTATCAGAACTTATTAAAAACCATTGGAATCATAAGATAACAGTTTGCGTCATATGTAACATCCTTTCGTAGTGTGTAACCTCAAAAAAGGTGAGAGTTTAATGCCAGGAAATATTTTAGAACTAATCGGATTTGCTGATACACTTGACAGTCCAGAATATCTGGGCTAAAATAAGTAAATAGGTTAAAGATAGCCGACCAAAGTGGAAACGAAAAATTAACTCACATTGTAATAACCACTAACCATGTCAAGATTTGATGTTATTATGTGACTTATAACTAAACAGAAAATATAAAATGTATACATTTATCTTAGAAAAAAAAAATTATTTCGGCAAAGTAACTGTGCAGGGAAATCATCTAATTTTGTAGGTTGACCGCAGAAGGAAAATTCAAACTACAACTGTGCACTCCTGTAAGTGACAAATATTTGGGGCTCTTCTTTCGTTAAGAAGAGCCGCAGTGGCGAAAAAGTCAAGCTACTCGCCTCCCCCCAAGGCAATCCGGGCTCGATTCCCGGCGGAGTCACGCAGATTTTTGCATGTCGGGAACGTAATGGATATTACCGTCAATCGGCGGGTTTTCTCAGGGGAAATCCCGTTTCTCCCATCCTTGCATTCCGCCGCTGCTCCATCTCCTCATTTCACCCTCACCGGCTCTCAAGAACTCGATGTTAAGGTGCCCGTCTGGGTAGGCCGCCAAACGGTGTTCAGAGCTCGAGCAGAAAGCGTACGATTACGAATAGACTTAAGAAGCGTTACGTATATGTACACTTTTTTCAGTTCCTCCATATCGCTCTAAAGCGTGTTTATGTGATAGTGAAAATGGCTCTAACGGGTGTTTTTACGGTCATTTTTGGGTATGAATATTCCGGTACACAACTTTCAAAAAGGAATAGGGAAGTGTATCACACCATTATTTTTATTATTACGTCATAAAACAGTACGGACTCAAATGAAAGTCTCAGAGGTGTGTTATCGATGGCACGACTGCACGCCAGTTCGGTGCTTTGCGCGTAGAGGCGATGAGAGAGTCGATGCGAATGTCTCGATCGCCTCTACGGCTCTCACACTTTTAAACGTGCAAAATTCTTTCAACCAGGCGACCACCTTAAGCGCCAAACTAAACACCTCAAATCCACTCAACTCAGTTCTTTCTTTAAGAACTTGAGAAGCGTCGGCCATCTCCGCGCACGATACACAAACTGCTACCATGACACAAAATCTGCGCAGAAAGTAAAATACATAAAATGCATTAGCTAGCGCTACGATACAAGGAAGTTTCGTAGTGTTTTGTGTTTCTTTAAGGATCAAGACGTGCGTTGATGAATAGACAAAGTTACCTAAAATAATTTTTCGGAAGTGGGACATTTCCCATCGATAGAGTGCCTACTACCGGCTTTAGTTAGTACCATAATATATTTAAGTCGTGTGAACCCAGCGTGTATAAGTTCATTTTAATAAAAACGTGATTGGCGAGTGCACTCAAAAAAGTTTTTGTTTTTTTTTTACGAGAAAATCCTTGGAAACCCAGTTGCCAAGAAAATCCTATGTAAAACTACAAAGAGTTTTATTGTAAAATCTGAAAAATATTTATTTGTAATATCTCAAATGAAAGCCTTGTATTACAACAAAAATTATTGAGAATTGTACATAAAATTACTTTTTTTCTTCTTCTAGAAAAAAATGTGATGAATTAATAACAGATATATAAAAAAATATATCAAAATATCATTTACGAAAACGAAAAATTACACTTTGCCAGCACGGATACTAAAACCCACACCCCTTGTATTATTCGTCGGCACCCTTAACCACAATACCAACTTGACTTACGAGCTTAAAACTTATTTTTACTGTAAATATAGCTGCAAGTACCTACCAAATATTATTTCGGTTATTCAGTTAGGAAGAATAGGTTTAATTATTTCATTTTAAGAGTTGAGTTGTTGAGTTAAGATATTTGGACGGCTCTTAACAACGAAGTATTGAGAGCCGATTTAAAAGTTTTGTGTAGCTAGGAAACTTTTAACAATTAAAGAATAATACGGTCTCACTTTATTTAAATTGTCGTTTTATGATTATTTGAGTTATATTAAGTGTTTTACGTTATTCAAACTTGCAATAAATTAATTTTTTTACGCAGCCACGCATCACAAATAGTTTTTGCACAAACAGCTATATACGGTTTTACGTTTTTGAGTGTCCGACATTTTGCTGAAGCTCGTGGAAACGGGCCAGTATAAAACAAACATTTATTTAGGAATATTACAAACACGGACCTTGTAGTTTTACAAACGAGTACTTTTACATGAAAAATATTTGCAGTGTTACAAGCATTTGTAAAATTAAAAAGAATTTCTTAGTAAAAATTAAAATTTTTTTACAGTGTAGTTACAGTTGGTGACAAGACCTTGTTGTATGTGCCCTTATTACTTCAGTGGTTTGGCTACAACACCCGCCGGGTATACAATTCTGAAGAGGTATTTACTACGAGGGATGGGTAGTGGAAAGTTTCCACCGGTAATTTGCATTCTGAAACTTTCAAAAAGGAAAAATTTGAACCCCATGTGAAAACTTTGGAAAACACTACACTTTTTTTTTTTAGCAGTGTATTATTATTCTGAGGTCCGTTCATGACGTAATTGCAGTTCAAAACAGTTTCGAACTGCACCCTCTTTTATTTGTGAGCCAACCTGTTCTTGCTCTTTCCCCACATATCTGCCAAAAGGTATGTATCGGATACTATTTCACTGACAGATGTTCTAAACCTATTAAATATTGTTGATTTTAAACACACATACGTTCTTCTGTTTCCTACTTCCCTCCTCAAATGACAAATAAGATAAAGTGCTTCCTGGTTTACCACAAAAGTATATTATCCGCTCATATTCAGCCATGTCACCATTCACTCTATGTATGGTTTACACTTCTATCCCTCTAGGCCTCCCACATCAAAATTTTTTTTTTTTTTTTTTTCATTTTACTTATAGGCAGGTAGTGCCCAGAAAAACAAAGCACACAAGTACTGGTCTTTGGGTGACTGTTAAAAAAAAAAAATATAATTGAGCAATTTACTTTGTAAAAATGTCTCTGTAGGCACACGACACTGTCAGAAGTAGCTACCAGAATTCTAAGGACGGCTGTGCCCTCTGCTGCAGCTACAGAAAGATCTTTTAGCACACATGTTAGGACACCCACGAAACTAAGGAACAACTTACCAACTATATCAGCAGGTAAAATAACAGTAATTGTGCACAACTGGAAATTGTTTCGCAATATCATATATACGAATATGACTCTGAAGGATTTGAAAGAAAATACAATAGCTGTAATTCTCTCTCTCCCTCTCTCTATCTCTCTCTCTCTTTCGCTCTCTCCCATTATGATCTTGGCTTTCATTATGTTGCTCTTTCATTTTATACATTTTCCATGAATTACCTGAAACGTGTGCAATGCCTCGAAATAACTGTTTTATCAAAAATTTCAGAGACGACAAAAGGGAACGATGCGAGAAAGATTTTCGTCATTATTGTAACAATGGTTATTACGAATATTTCTATGTTTACATAATTTATAAACTGTTACATGTTAGGCATTTATTTCTAGAAGGGATTGGAGACGTTTGGGGGCTCTTAATATCGAGGTTTTCATAAGTCGATGAGTGTGAGCGAGGTGGGTATGGAGCAGTGCTGGAATGCGAGGGTGGGGGAAACAGGAGATCCCCGGGAAAACCCACTGAACAGCGACATCGTCCTGCACGATTCTCATGTGCGAAAATACGGTAGTGACCCTGCCGGGAATCGAACCCGATTCGTTATTGTGGGAGGCGAGCGCATAGCCGCTACACCATTGTGACACCTATATTTTTCTAGACATACTTAAAAATAAATTATGCGTAAACGGAAAATATTCATAACTTAAATGTGAGTGATAGCATTTCGTTTCTACACATTTCAGGTAATTGTATTATATATAATGTCTCCTCAATTTCTTTTGTTCAGGTAATGGTTAATAAGGAAGTATTGATTGTCTAAATTTGGTTATTGCAACTACACAGAACTTAATGCTTGTGTAGTAAAAGTGTAAATTTACTGAAAACGAATTCCAGATGAGTTTATCCATTATAGACACGCCAAATAAATGAAACTGTGAGTCTATATGAGTATTATTATACAAAATGAAAACAAAGTCTCTCAAGTTTTCCTGTTTAGGGAAAATTTCCGCTATCTAAATGTTGGATATTTACCCATCCATAACTACTACTGACAAGGAGCTTAGTGGCATCAGGTTAATTGGCAAGTTTGTGATGTCCGCTGCGTTAAAATTCAGATGATGGGAGAAGTAACTCCACGCCCAGCCTGCGTTTGTTTCAAAAATTATATCTATGCAGTCTTTGTATCCAGATATGAGCACCGTTGAGTGAGTAAAGAGATTTGTTCGGCTCTTATCATCCAGGTCTTGAGAGCCGATGAGGGTGAAGCGAGGTGATTATGGAGCAGCACTGGAATGCAAGGGTGAGGCAAACGGGAGATCTTAGAGAAAACCCGCCGACCAGTGGCATTGTCTGGCACGATACCCAAATGCGAAAATCCGGGGGCGACCCCGCCGGGAATTGAGCTCAGTTTGCCTTGGTGGAAAGCTGGTAGTCTAATCACTACACCACCGCTGCCTCATAGCACCGAAGAGTAATTCTCGTGACACAAAAGGGATTCGCAGTAGAGGAAAGAATTTACTTGTGGTATACCATTATGCGTTTGACTGCTACGGTAGAAAATAACAGTCTGTCAAAAATATATTAGACTGCACATGTAGTTACAAAGTTTACTAGCGTGAGTGAATGAGCATTTGAAAAACTAATACAAATCAACATAGAGTATCATATTGACTCGAACACAATTGCTATAAATATAAAAGGCAAAATCTGTAGATAATAGAGTTTTCATTCACATTTATATGATATTTGAGAGCTTATTGTATATTATGTGGCCAGAAACATGACAATATAACTGACAGTGGGGACTGAAAAGAATGTGGCATGATGAAATACAATTTTGTGCTAAATGTTACAAGTGAAATATAATTGTTTCACTATAGAAAACTGCGAAACAAGGGGCAGCACCACAATTATTTCTGAATGAGCAGGACACGTCAACGTTTGAGAGAAGGTATGTTGCGTTTTTTGTTTCCATTACTACCTTCCCACGCAACAGTAACTCTACATAATTATAATTAAGACTGCACTTTAATACAGACTTACCAAAAGCAATAATAAACCTTCAAAAACTTATGTACAAAAACAAATATACATATGTAAAACAAGTTAATTGATAGGTCTACTTTGGTTTATATTCACTGCCTCAATCAGTGCTGTAACGAAACCACATAAAAACACACTGGCCATATGAAACTTATGCTATTACAAAACTGAGCATCACTGTGTATAATTATATGTTTCCCTGTAATATTGGCTCGTTCAGTGTACTCTAATTTGTCAAAGCTGCCACAATACCTAAGTACCAACTAGGTTTTCTTTTCACTAGTAAAGTTCTGCTTGGAAGTTAAGCTACATATTCGCAATCTGTGAATATTTGTGTGCGCGTACAACTTTTTAACTGATGGAACGATACCCATATCATTTGTTCCACCCGTGCCCCAATACCCATAGGCATACTTCTCAAATTTCATTTCCAATCAAAAAAGCAATTACATTTTCAAGACGAGATTTCCAGAAAATGAGTTTTGTTTTGTATCTCGTTTGCTCTCTGCTTTAGTCACACCAGCAAGGAAAAAAAAACTGAAACCGTTAAATTAAAACATTCCTGCGTTTGAAAAATAACATCAGAGGCTTTTTAACAGAGTTATAAGGTTGAACTTCTAATACATTTTCAAATCGGTTTGAGAAACACTGGATTGCTCATACAACAGCTCATTACTAGATTATATGTGCCTTTTCTGTACGTAACATGACTACTGCAAATGCCAGTAAACATAATCATATGCGTGGTATGCCAACTTAGTCTGTTATTATAAGTGATTAGCTACGTTAAATGGATTTCACTGACTAAGCTTATCCCCGCATATTAATAACATATGTCACCATATATCAGATAGGCAATTGTTTCAAATATATTATTTATAGTAAATACACGAACTGTAATATATTATTTTCAATTAGAATAAGTTAATGCCAACCGGCTTATAGGGATTAAAAACAATTGTGCAGATTACAAAACTAATTAGTACCGACCAGATCTTATGTTTATTTTGTTCTGAATTATAAATGATTATTAAGAAACTAGAAAATAGTATGTTATGATCCAAACTATTTGGCAAGGATAAGCTGAAGAAGCATTTTGTGTTGACCTCATGTTTAGTTTTCAGTATAAGCAGCATTTTGGAAAAAAAAAAAAAACGTAAAATACATCCACGGGCACATTTCCTTCTCATAACTTAGAAAATTAAGAATTTAAGTTAAATTTATGCAAAACAGTATTTTTAGGTTATTGCAATAAAAACAACTGGTACATTCTGTTGTTAGCCGTTATCATTTTTACGTCACAGAAATATCGATTTCGGTAAAAGAGCAGGCAGAAATAGAGTTGAGAAGTTAATGCTTGGCTATTATGTAATACATGTAACAAATGATGAGTTCAAATTGCCAGTGACCAAAACTCTAGAAGATGGAATAAGCAAGGTTTGTGTGGAACAAAGGACGCAAGCGAGCTTCAGTGCTTGAGCGAACAAGTATAATAAGGTGGCAGGTACTTATTTCGGAAAGCTCCCCTTCGATGCGTTGGCAAATCTCCATCACAATGACAGCCAGAGTCTTTACCGACGTGAATGTGACTACGACAGTGTTACATTCTCTTTAAAATTTAATGGCAGTGGTGCTACAGGATTTCTGGGAGCATTTGAATGGACTGTATTCATTGCCGAACGTCAGTGGTAATGGATAGAGTCCTTTTAATTCTCAGAGAAAAGTAAGAGGTTTTTTAAGAGACCTTTCTGTAGTGCTTTGGGCGAGAAAATATATGTATTCGCTTCGTCGCATCTCCGTCTCCCGATATCCCATTGCGACCTGCTATAAAGTAGGTACTTGATATATTTACTTTTGTTAAACTTCATCGAATGTTTGAAATACTGGTTTACACGACTGTTTTTAGAAAAACAAATGTTGCTAAGTACCATTAATAATTGCGTAGTAACCGTTACTTAAATTTTAATTTTTTATAAAGTGTTTTGTAATTGTGTATTTCAAATATAAAATACCTTTAATGCGGGACATTATGTAAACGTGTCACCCCAAAACAAGAGTAAGTGCTACTTTTCTAATTCAAAGGACGGAAAATCTTTATTAAACGATTACAATTGTCTACAACATAAAACTAAACACAACACACAATACAAAATAAAACTAAACACAATACACAATACAAAATGAAACGATTAATGATAACCAGTCGTTGACACGTGCAATAAAAAAAACACTGAGTGACGCAATTCATCATACATAACATGTGGGAAGAAACATAGAAAGATAGTTTCGGCTGTAGGATATTAAGTTTACTTTCTTTCTTGATATAAGGAAGGATTTCTAGTGGTGTAATACAGCCGTATTTACGTACATTATTGCGAAACCTCGCACCTCGTCATTGCGTCATTTCTATAGTTTGTTTGCAGTTTGTTGTGTATTTATAAAGTATTATTTAGTTTTTTTCAGCTTACTGTGTATTCTTCAACCATACGCAAAATAACTGTAAGCTGTTCGAAGTTAATTGCCCACTTTTGAAAGTTTCACTTAGGATCTATGTTTCTGTTTTCATTGTATTCTTCCGCCGTACGCAACATTTATATTGCCGTCAACACGATAAATTTATTGTTTGGAAAGTGAATATGTTACTTTTATGCCAATTTTTTACAGTTATTCGTAGATTGTACTAACCAAAACAAAATGAAATCAAGTGAATGTCCACAAGTTTACACATTACACTTTTAATACGGCGTAAAAACATGGAACCACTTTTTATACCCCTCGTTGCTGGGAGCTGGTCAGTAAGCTTCTCTAGTATAATATTTCTACTACTACTACTACTAAATGTGAGGTGTCATAGAGGTTAAACTTGGTCTCGCATTCGGGAGGACGTGGACCGGAATTCAGGTTCCGCCGTACTGATTTCTGTTATCCGTGGTTTCCCCCGGAATCACTCTACGCGAATGCTGGGATGGTTCCTCACTGCAGGCCATCGCCGATTAATTTGCCAGTCTTGCTCATCTATCGAGCAACTTGCACCATCTTAATCACCTCGCTGTTGACGAAATGTTAAGCCCTACGTACCTTCCTACCTACCTACCTACCATGTCCGTTAATATAGAGGGGATGGACAAAATAATATGAAAGCCTGACATACACACAATATTTATTTACTAATAAGGTGTTGGGCCATAATTTACTTTAAGAACAACTGCAATTCTTCGCGGAATAGATTCGGAGAGTGTCTGAATAGTTTCCAACGGAATGTTGTACCATTCTTGTACCAAAACATCCGCCAATTGGTTCAATGATGTTGAAGATGTAAATCTGCTCCTCACCCTCTACTCTAAAACTTTCCATTACGGTTCAATTATGTTGAGGTATGGCAAAGATGTTTGATAATATTCTGATGCTCCTCAAACCAAGACTGAACTTTTTTGGCTGTGTGTATGGGCGTATTATAACCTTGAAATATGTCAGTGTTTGGCAGCAATATGCTAGTCATAGTAAGAACGTCATCATTGAGGATGTTGAGATATTCATTCGCAGTTATCCGGCCAGTGATGTGAATGAGAACCAGCCGAATATCACGATATAGCCGCCCAAATCATAACGGAACCTCCCCCATACTTGACTGCAGGAAGCAGGCAGTCCGGATCGTAGACTTCATTTGGGGTTCTACATACATAAACCCGGCCGTTTGTAGGAAACAATGCAAACGATGATTCATCGGACCATACCACATTCTTCCAATAATCAAGTGTCCAGGTTTTATGATCGTGGCACCACTTCTTTCGCAGCTTAGCGTTGGCTTCTATTATAAAGGATTTCGCAATTGCAGCCCTTCCATGAATGTTAGCTTTGTGGAGCTCCCGCCGTACTGTTTTTGTCGAAACAGTATTACTCAAGTGAGTTTTGAGTTCTGTTGTAACTTTTGCCGCGGTAATTTTATGTTGTCTGGCCACAATTCTCTTTAATCTTCGTCGGTCTCTGTCAGTTAACTTTGGGTTTCGTCTACTATTCCTCTTCGCCGATGCTGTTTTACAATGCTTTGTGGATGCTGTCATTACCGTGGATACTGTCGCTCGTGAAACGTTAAACAATTCAGCTGTTTTCGTCACAGAGGCTCTCGCTAACCGAGCACCAACGATTTGCCCTCTTTCGAATTCTGAGAGATCACGCATTTCACCGATCGCTTGTTTTAACCGTCCCTGAACAAAGCGTATAATACACTGAAATATAACCTACAAGACTTGGCACGTAAACTGTGCAATACATACGCGTCGCATTATTTACACGGAAGCAGTGTTGCCAACATGCAACAAAATTTACTATTTTGCATGGTGTTCATATAATTTTGTCCATCCCCTGTATGTGTAAAGGGAGTTGACAACAGTTAATTTGTTTATGGTCAACTATACACACCGAATATAATGACTTGTGGCCATTATCTTGATAAAGTGATGCTCATAAGTTGTTATGAAAGTGTATTATGGTAACAACACTTCTTCTTGCAATGCGTGTAAAACCAATAGAAACATACTTAAGTTATCAGTAGTCAAAAAATTATGTAGTTTATGTTGTGATTACCACAATGGTCACTCTAATGTTTATAAATTCAAAATCTACATACGCTGGTGGAAGATGGAAAATGAACACCCGGATGCAATGGTCCTACACGAATGAAGGTTCTATTGAATAATTATACAGGCTGTGCAATGTAAACGATAATGATCACAGGGTCGTAAATCTATGGATAGAGGCTACAGAGAGTATTGAACCACAATGTCAATAAGTTGTGTAGCCGCCTTTAGCGACGATGTAGTCCTGAAGTCGTGCGTAGAGACGATAATAAAGGTGTCGGATGCCATCTTGGGGAATAGTGTTCCCCGCTGATTCCACCTGTTGTTGCAATTGGTGGAGGTTTGTTGCCAGTATTGCAGACCGCAACAAACGCCGTCCCATATGTCCCACATTTGTTCAATGGGGGACAGATCTGGTGACCGTGCTGGCCAGGGGAGTTGACGAACACTTTCGAGAGCGCGTTGCGTATCACGAGGCGTGTGTACACGAGCGTTGTTCTGCTGTAAGAGGACATCTCCTTGACGTTGTAGGAATTGCAACAAAATGGGCTGGATGATGTTCTGCATGTAGCGTTTAGTGATCCCTCAAAAAAAAACCAGAGGCGTACGGTCATAGTAATCTATTGCTCCTCAGACCATAATGCCAGGAATTGGACCTGTATGTCGCTGCCGTATACACTCTGGTTATTGCAACTCTATTGGTGGACGCCACACTCGTAAACCACCGTCATTGGCGCCAAGGCAGAAACTGCTCACATCACTTAAGACAACTCCGCGCCATTCGTCCCTCCAGTTGCGTCGTTCGCGACACCATCCGAGGCGGGCTGCAGGGTAATGAGGTGTGAGAGGAAGCCTGGCGAGCGGCACCCTTGATCGTAGCCCAGCGTCCAGCAAACGGTTGGTGATGGTCCTAGCTGACACCCTGGGTGCAACCGTGGCCCTAATCTGTGTGGAGGTCACCGTGCGATCAGCAGCGGCTGCTAGTCTGATGCGGCGGTCCAGGCGGGAATCCGCATGACGCTGCCGTACGGAACCAGGTTGACGAGTATGTACACCATCGTTGGACCACCGATGATGCACAACAGACACTTCACGTCTTACGCGTTGGGCATTTATTCGGAAGGACCATCCAGTCTCCCTCAGACCCAACATATGACCTCGTTCATAGTCCTTTAATTGCACGAAGTGTGATCGTCTATGCCGTCGTGGCATGTCTACAGTGCTTACTACACCCAGGCCGATGCTTAAAACATCAGACTACTCTTTCACCGAGTCAACTACAGTTGTATTGGGCTCAGCGGTGTTATGCCTAGAACGCAGTTCCTACTCTGTCCACAGCACAGCACTGTTAATAATTGCATGTACTGCCCTCTATAAGTTTCCCAGCGCTTTAGTGGTGTTAATTTTTTCTTTATCAACAGTGTATTTCTGAGGTCAAAACTTAACTTCTAACAACGTCTTAATTTATATAGAAGTATTAAGTCCACTATTCTGTCGTTTACCTTAGAATATAATATGCAACAATGAGTAGCGTATTTTCGAAGAAATCACTGTTCATGTACGGGTGAAATTAAAGTTTTGTTTAGCAATAAATTCTAGGTAATGATTTCAAGTTAACGGAACAGGTTCTTGCTGGCAAAACGTTATTATAACAAGGTGTATTTTTAATGCAATATTTTAGATTACATTTCTTGTATATGACCATAAACGTTAAGATAATACGTCGACCTCATTTGCGTGTTTGAATGTAACTTCATTCTGAGCGAGCAGAAGGCGGCGTCTGCACGCTCAAAATACATAAACTTGACTTGTGCTCAGGGGAAACTCGTGCAGAGAAATGACCGCGAAGACCATGCATCACTACTCGTTACTCTTTTCTTTTGTTTAGAAGGCGGGAGAAAGTGTGCAAAGGGCAAACGAACATCCCCCTGCACAGTAGTCCCTGGAGATGCTTCCATCATCTTCTTTGCCGGCAGCGCAGCGAGCCGGCCGGCCACGCGCAGCGGCGTGTGTGATGAATGGTATGTAATTCCGGCGGAAATGTTCCTCCCCACACTTAATCGCACACCGCGTCGCATTCCGGCCTAGAAAATTTAAGCAGAATGGTGCGCCGCGCGCGCTGATTTACCGATGCCTTCGGGAACGTTTACACTTTCGCGACCCCTGTGCAGTTTACGAAAATTAATTACGATGCGATACAGCACACTGAAGCGATTAGGAATAGAAGTTAAGGTAGCACAGACTGCGGTAAAACTTCACATTGTTTAATTTAGCCACAAAGCCGATTATGTTCCACTCAACATGCTGAACCACAAAATACGAAAATTAATTCCTGAGCGAAGTGGCGCAGTGGCAAACCAAGGGACTCACATTCGGGAGGACTCTGGTCCGAACCCCAGTTCACAGTGAGAAAAATTACAGTTTTAGTTTACTAAATATATGTCCGCGTGGCGCTTGTTTCAGCTAAAAGATATTTTGTTGGTACAACCTTTCCCCTGTTCCTCCAAATGAATTTAATTTGTTCACAAATATAAACAATTTTTTCAAAACAATTTTGTTTGTGCCAAACAGTACGCTGAAAGAATATTTAGTTAAAGTA
Source organism: Clitarchus hookeri (assembly GCA_002778355.1). Lineage (NCBI taxonomy): Eukaryota > Metazoa > Arthropoda > Insecta > Phasmatodea > Phasmatidae > Clitarchus > Clitarchus hookeri. The sequence goes on along the minus strand of NQII01003240.1, from coordinate 205,955 downwards.
AACATATCGTTACGATTTGTTAACAAAATATTATGTTTAAAGCATTGTTTCCCGAAATTATGCAACAGTGGCATTATATCCTCTAAGCACCCACCTTGATAAAACAGAGAACACCCCCACTCACTGCTACATGAATTAGCCAATACTTATAGACTAAGTAATCATACCATCCATGATTATCTAAGGGTTGAAGATGTATAAATAAGTGAATTACCATAGCAGCCTAAATATTAAAAAAAGCGTGATCACTCAAAATGAACCGAACCAGTTAATATTCTTTCCATATAATTTCCAGACTCTCTCAAATGTTTTTCTTTTTTTCTCAGCTAACATTTGTGCTGTGTACGATGATACATTATTTCATACATATAGATTCCCAGACTACAGGAAATTACTATTTCGCCCTTTTGAATAAAATAAACAAACTTGAAATAGTATAAAAAGATAATACTGAAAGTATTTTTCAACGTGAGTGGAAAATTACAATCCAGAAAAACGTTTCATCTCCAGTTTCAATGTTTGTACTTTAATTATGACACTCAGAAACATTTTTCTTAAAAAATCCGTACATGCCCTAAACTTTCCTGAAATTCCTTATGTTCTCCCCATGATAAAACCCCTGAGTGTCGCCCGCTCTCTGCAGTCCGGAGTATATATCTATAAAGTACGCAGGAAAAACCACGTAAGTCAAAAATGTGTATTGTTGTATTCAAGAATAAGTCAAGTACACAGTCTAGCTTAGCCTACGCCGCGGGCAAAATCACACAAGTCATCGTTCGTTTTGTGTTGTTAGATGCACATTTTGGTTAGTGACATCAGCGAAAGTATTGCTTACTTTTTACAGGAAAATGTAGTACAATGTCTCTAATAAAATTAAGTATTTTTTACTTACGTGATTTATTCCTGCTGACCCTAGATATAGGGCGGGGCTCAAAACCGACGTGCTCGCTCAGGCGTGTAAGATAGCGCTGAAAACTCCGGGCAGAATCTTTCCAATAAAACTCAAATTCTCCGACGACTTACGTAACTGGTGACGACGGCGCCGCGACACACAGGTTACGTAGTGGAAAGTAGTTTAGGAGGAGGTTCAATGGCATTCTCCAGCCAACCACGACGCCATACACCACGCGCACCGCCCAGTTGGACTCGCCGCCCCAAGCAGCAGACAGCAGGACGAGCGAGTGGGCTTCTTCCACATAGTCGCCCACCGTGCGTGTTCTTGAGCGAAGTGATGGCAAACTAGGTATAGTCCATTCACGTTAACTTCACAATTATAAAGGTCAACTTTCTCTGTCTCTAATGATGTCTTGATATCTCGCCTGCGTCGTTCAACACTAGTTAAAACTCTTGTGCATAGGCTTGACAAATCGTCCATTAACATACGTTGCTTTCTGCGCATCGGCCTTGCATGACGTCACATACACCTGGTTTTTTTCAGCACGTCATTTGACTGCGTACGGTGTTCCAACATGCCGTCAAGAGTTACATACGCTTTTTCAGTCTTAAAAATGGCCGTAAACATACATTTTTACGGAAATGAATAATTAATATACAGAAACGCTATCCGTAACGACAAAAATTAATCGCGCCTGAGCTCTGTAAATACAGAACACGAAACTTCTTCTTTTCTCTAGTTTCGGATTTCGAAAACGAAAAATGCCGACCCTACACGAAGCTTTCTTCCCCACTGTAGCCAGAAAATTATCTTTTCTCTAGCAGTTACGATGTCAACTCTATATAGACCTATTCCTTCAGACATAAGAAAGTAGCACCTGGCATAATGTATGTGACAGTTAGCAACATAAAAATACTCAATCATTACTAGAAATTGAAAAAGTAACTAATGTAATTTGAAAAATTATAATATTTATTACATTCGTTGCTGCAAGAGGGTCATATGTGAGGGGTTCCTGATCCAAGTCCTGAGTAAAGCATGGGTGTCAAGACGTGTACATCTGTATGGGTCGTCTTTTATGGGAGCATGTCCCTAATAACCGTCAAATATCGAATAGTGTTTAAAAGAAAAACATATTAAGAGTCATGGACTGTAAGACATTGATGGTGTTCAAATTTTAATCGAGATTAAATATCGTAAACTCTTTAATTTCTTGTTCACAATTAAACGCCTACATAACGAAAATAATTTTTTTTCGTAATAAATATTGTTTTTTTTTTTACTGAAAGTAAAGAAAACTAATTAGCAAATATACGAAGAGGTGCCGTGAATTCACGGAAAGTTGTATGATATTTAAGCAAAATCTTTTTATTGAAAAAGTAACGTGACCGTAATTTTACGAAGACGTTCCGTAAATACACGGAGAGTTGTATGATAATCACACGTAAACTCCTTTTATTGAAAAAGTAACGTTACCGTAATTTTACGAAGAGGTTCCGTAAATACACGGAGAGTTGTATGATAATCACGTAAACTCCTTTTATTGAAAAAAGTAACGTGACCGTAATTTTACGGACAGTTCTGCAAAATTGTTTACCAGTAGATTTCCGTAAAATTAAGGGATAAGTTTTAACCGTGAAGAGTCGTGTATTTTTGTGAGGGCGCGTCAGGGCCTGCTCGCGTTCGTATCAAACGAGAAGTGCAGTTTAATTCGCAGTGCGTTTAGCAGCGGAAATGTGCCTTTGATAAGTCGAGGCTGCGGCACGCTGTCAAGATGCCCGGCGCCGATACAGAGGGCGTAAGGAGAGTTAACGGCGTTGTGTGTGCGGGTGCCACTACGCGAAGGCGCGCCGGCCCTAATCTGGCATCTGAAGGCATTCGCCAAGACCGAACGTGACTTCGCGTGCCCCTCGCGCCTCCACTTTAACGAACTCCGCCTTCCTTCTGTTCACTGCTCGCCTCTTTGCCCCACCACTCCTTCTGCCAGCACCCGCGAGGGGAATTTATGGCGGCGAACCCAGTATGCACGTAATAACATTCCCTTTCCTCGTAATCTTCTCACTTTCAAGTCGCTTTTTCTCCTCGTGCGCAGCGTTTGAAACTTGGTATTGCATTCGCATGCCGGATTAAGATACGTTTCAAACAACCTTGCACATCATATATATGAGTACACACACGTAAGAAAAAAGTACATTATTATTTTACTCGTACGATGCGTGACGTTCACTTCACAGACTGATGGTAACTGCAATACTTAAAAATGATTTAAAGCATGCGGCGCTTAAAGTTTTTTCTCGTAATTTTTTTTTTACTGCTCACGAAAGGCATTTCGTATTTTACAGGCACACGGAAAGAAAAGGTCACTCGCCTATTGCAAAGTATTTCTATCGCTGCAGTGGGCTGTGGTGAAAAAAAAATAGTTTTCCAAGTTCAACGTAAGGACATTCGTTAAGGCAGGTTTGGATAACGAGGTTCTGGGTTCGAATAAAGTGCAAGACATTAAGTTGCATTTTTTTACATGTGAGTTAACAAGGTTAGTTTATTTTGCAAGCCGTTCCCGATCATCCACACGGCATAATGGCGACAGCGTTAATTCACTCGTGCGTGTGTGAAAAACGCAACGAAGTGATGTGAGCGCGGAATCAGTGGACTGAAGGGAACAGGAGGAGACGGAAACTCACAACTGGACTACGAAGTGTGACGACACCACGGGATGACTGGATATAGTCCATTCACGGTAACTTCAACTTTTCTGAAGCCCTGCTTAAGTTCTACTTNAGACACCACGGGATGACTGGATATAGTCCATTCACGGTAACTTCAACTTTTCTGAAGCCCTGCTTAAGTTCTACTTCCAGGATATTCCTCCGCCCTACGCAAACAAAGTTTAACGACGTCTAGAAAATTACACCAAATGGGCAACGCACCGCATTCGTGCTCACTCAGTGTAATAATATTTTGCATAAGAATAATTTCGTACAAGAAATTACCAACACACCTATTTTCTCACTGTTTTTATTTATGTTAGTTATAAATGAAAAATTGTAATGTAAAGATAAAACATAATTTAAAATTCAATTTAACTAACTATAAAAGGCTTGTGGTACGTGTCATGTTTAGGAAACAAGCAAGCACGTGACGCACGTGGGGTGATTTTTCAAATGCTTGAGTCAAAAATTGTGAAGAAACCGCGCAAGGACTATATCTTATCCGCATGGCAATGGCGGGCCGTTCAGCTTCGTCGCGATAGTTAGCAAAGCTACGGAAAAGCAAAGCATACAGAAGTAAAGCGGCGTGTCAGTTCCTTTGACGTGGACGTACGTACTCAGTGGACCTTTGCCTGATCGACTGCGGCGTGCAGTGAAATATTCATCGCAGGTTGGAAGCCGCCTGGCATGTTAACTAACAGGCGCTGATTGGCGAAAGGCGATGCTCCTTGTTGCTGGCCGATGACGCTATTTTTCTGTTGCGCGCAGCTTGACTTCGCGGTAGGCGGGTCTTTTTCACTCCTGTATATCCTAAAGCCTGTACGAAACGACGCAATTTTCCGCACAAGCTCTGGNCGGTAGGCGGGTCTTTTTCACTCCTGTATATCCTAAAGCCTGTACGAAACGACGCAATTTTCCGCACAAGCTCTGGTGGAATCTTCCACGAGACTTTCTACCCGAGCCAGCGTGCAAGCAGCTGTGGGGGTATCTTTTAAATAACCTGTCCAACGATACTTGTTGCCGCGTAAGTAAAGACGGATTTTACTTTTGCATGTGTGGTTCAGAAACAATCTTCACTCACGACTTCAGCATTCTGCTTTTATGCACAGAACCTAATAGTTTTGTTGTAAAAACTGGAAATTGTGTGTTAAACTCGAATGTTTACCATAGTTTTCACACAATGCTGTTTTATAATCAAAAACCATTTTTGTAGATTTAATTTACTATTTATTCGTGTTTAATATTATTTTCACACTTTCTCAAAACAAAATAAACAACATTACTACCACCCTCTCTCTGACTAGCTAAAATTTCAACCTTGTAGGAAAACTTCCATCGAAAATTGCACACGGCCAATTACGTTAATGTTAATGAAAACCTCCTCCAAATAAACGGGTGGAGTTCGCCATGTATTTTTCCAGGTTGGCGGAATTTCCCGTCTTAATTAATTAAATTAATTATTTTAAATTTGCCGCCTCACGACAGTAGCAACATGTCGTTTTTTCGGACAAGTTTTGCTTCAACTTCTCAACGCTTGCTGATGACCGCAAATGCATTCGACGATATCTAAGTGAGCGCTATCTTCCAGAAGGCATTGATCAGCGCCGTGCTGCACGAGTGATCGGCATGGTAGTTCGGAGAGCATTTAGATACCATAAGTGACTCTAGCTAGAGTGCTGCGAATCTCAATAGCAACCGCTGCATCAGGTTAGTTGCGGTGACTGACGCCTTCCTCTGGCACGCTCCTGGAGCCACATTCCAAGAAGGCAATGCCCGACCACATGTTGCCAGAAATGTATAGGCCATCTACGAAGCAAGGCATATACCGCTTCTTCCCAGGTCTACATGTTCACCCGAGGTCATCCATTGAAAACACCTCAGATATGCTGACTCGGTAACGTACCCGTCATCTTCATCCAGTAGAGAATACTGAATCAGCCTGGCAAGCTATTCCCCAGCGATATTTCTGAGGTCGGCTTTGATTCGATGCCCTGGCGTGTAGCAACTCTTACTGTGATTTGTAGAGGCTTTACGAAATATCGATTTATTGTTTGGGAATAATCTTTCATTGCTCTGAAACTTAAATCGTCTGTTTGTGACACTATTAGTAATTTGTGTAAAAATTCCTGTTCATTCTAGTGGTTCCTTCATGGTGTTGCATTATTCGCAAACATAGTGGTAAATGGACGTATAGAACACGCCATTAAAACTTTCGGCACGATGAATGTATGACATAACGAACAAAGATGTAATATTGTTGACTCGCATATTGGAACTCATAGAAACATCTGTTCATTTATCCTGATGAACATGGAGTTATTGATGAAAAATACCCCCTTGAAAATTATTATGCAGCCAATAAAAATCGCTCGACTATAAGCAAACACTCATCGACTTAAAAACATTTGTACCCACAAGGAAGCAACTTACAGGAATGAGCCCCGTGGTGGTTAGGTTTATCAATGTGACACATTCAGATGATTCAAATTTCACCTTCGGCTACACAAGTGACGTCAGCAAGGGCGGACCTTATCACTGTGCCTGACGGACTATATGACTGCCCCGGTGTGCATGCATTACATTTTCATCCATTCTGTTGTGTCGGTAACATTCCTTAGAATTGTAGTATGCCTCGGAGGCGAGCTCGACAGAACTTCCAACAGTTGGACGCGTTCTAAAGTCGCATCGTAGGGCTGCAAGAATCGAGATGACCGTTTCATCGTACTGCGCGCCGTACTTTGTCGTGTGGATATAACAGTAGCACACTGCTGGCGTCGTTGGATAGAGAAAGGCATGAATGTATGACACGCAGGATTTTGAAGATCACCAGTAACCAACCCAAAGGAGAACGAAGGCTTGTCTGTCATGTGCGGAGTGCCCCCAACAAACACGACAGCGGACATTCAGCGAACAGTGACACCCGCACTGTAGAATCCTGTGAGTTCCAGTGCCGATAGCAGACGTCTGCACGCAGAACGTCGTGCATGCAGACCATTACGACGACTACCCTTATCACCACATCAACGTCGCCACCGACCGCAATGGCGTCATGACCGACTGTCATCGAGCCATGCAGAATGGCAACGGGCAGGTAGTCTTCAGTTACGAGTCCCTCTTTTGTCTTGGTGGTGACGGCCAATGCATCCGTGTGTGAAGGCAACGTGGGCAGGGTTAAGACAAATGGTTGTTGTCGCATGTCACTCGTCCAGACGGCCCCGTGTCATGGTGTGGGGTGCAATTTCGTACGATGTCGATCACTGCAAACCACTGGCATTGCCGTTTTTGAACGTCAATGCCAGGGCAACGTTGTCCTCCTACAGCTGCCGTCTTAAAAGTGTGTCTTGAGGAAATATATACTCTGTTATGGCTCCCGGTGGGGTCGCCCCCGGATTTTCGCATGTAGGAATCGTGCTGGACGATGCCGCTGANATCGTGCCTGACGATGCCGCTGATCGGTGGGTTTTCTCGGGGATCTCCCGTTTCCCCCCGTCCTTGGAGTCTGACGCTGCTCAATACCCACCTCGCTTCGCCCTCACCGGTTCTCGAGACTCGATGTTAAGAGTCGCCCAAATATCTTCATTCACTCTGTCATGGCCAACCGCATCACCAGACTTATTCCCAATTGAAAATGCATGGGATGCTATTTACCGATGTAAAGATACTCCACTCCTATCGCAAAATTTTCAGGAACAGAGAACGAATATTCTAGCTTCTTAGAATGGATTATCACAGGAAACTGTTAGGGACCTTTACAACTCCATGCCGTGACGTCTAGGGGAATGTTTTCGCAAACATTGCAGCCAGTTGCCATACTGAGAAACACATGTGCAGCACAATAAATATTGCACATACGGGTCTCAGTTCTTAAAATGTGTTGTTATTTCGTGACTTTTGCCTTCCCTCCGAGCATTGCAATTCAACACTTTCTTGTGGGTTCAATTATTTTTGACGATGAGTGTGTGCAGCCAAACATGACGAACTGCTACATACTGCATCCCAGAAAAGCAGGAGCACCTGCATGTGATTTTGGGATTTACGCTTTGCAAGTGGTGTGGAATTTCACATAATTAAGATAAAATCCACTCCTTATATTGGCCAGAACTGTTAGTTTATTTCAGTTATAATAAGAAAGTCTCCTTGCATTGAATCCATCTATTCCAACTAGTCACAGTGTTTAAAAAAAATTAAGTGACCTAATAACACATCAAAACAGATACGATTTTCTGGTTCATTACACACAGCCTCTTAATAGAAAAATGTAAATGGAATTTAATTTACTGTTTGGATATTCGTGGTCTTGCGAGCCCGTTTTTTGCCGGGCTATAATTTTTTTTCTACGACATTAACTATACAAGAATACAAAAATATTTCATAGCGTTTCAACAGCTCCCAAAATATTTGCACAGTATGTTGTTCCTCAGGAGTCCAAATATTAAGTAACTATAATTTTTTAAAAAGTTAATTGCTCGAACTGTATGAATAGCTAAAACGATTTTTGGATAACTTTGTCCGTACCAAGAAAAACTAATTCCCTGTTAAATTTCCTATATGTTAGTAAATATACTGTAATTTTATCTTATACCATTACTGCTCATAAGTACGAGCCTTACGACGTTATATGAGTGGCATCATAATTTCAGTAGATTTACAGTTTCGTAAATGCATGGTAGATATGTATAATTATGACATGTGAATTATTGTGACACGGCTTAAAAATCTTAATAAATAATGGGCTCTACGAGTATCGGACATGTGTCAGCTATCACTCACGTACCGGTAATGGTTCTTTAATTGAAGAAAGCTATATTCACAACATGCGTCTTACGCAGTTGTCGCTCATATATGCCAAATTTCTAACTTGTTGGCAAAAGTTGAAATTTAACATGACTGTTTAGCAAAAAATATTTTTCAGATGATTCATTTAAATAAATAAAGATTTATTTACATTTTCTGGCTTAGTCTTGGCAGTTGAAATGTCTGTTCGGATGCGATTTTGCTTTGCTTGCCGTTGGTAGGCTACCTCTCGAGCGTCCCTGGTGACAAAAAAAAAAAAATTTGAAAAGCTGGATCCCTCTTAGCCATAGGCCATCCGGGATGTTAAATTCTACTTTGAATGCCAAAATCGTTATCATATAATGGTTTTTACCGTATATCAAATCATGCCGACACAACCGTGTTGTTTTTAGTTTTCTTGTTTAAGTGTGTGTATGGTGTTGTTTATATCGTTAGTTTTCATGTTTTGTGTTTTGTTGTGATGTTGTTTTATGTTCTCTAGGAATGGTGACGCACGCAATCGCTAAGCCCCATCCGACAACGCCGCCCCGAACGTCTGGGTCATCCTTGACTAGCTTTTCAGCCGGTCAATGGATTCACCTTCAGCCGAGACCGCGCCGCCGGACAAAACTGGTCGGCCGCGCGCCACCACCCCAACATTTAGTGAGGTTGTGGTTTTTGTTGCTCTCAGAGCGAGAACGCACGCAATCGCTAAGCCCCGCCTGACACCCCAGTTCGTTAAAACTGTGGCGCCAGACAAAACTGATCGGCCGCACGCCCCCGCTCAACAACTTGTGTACACAAATTGCGTCGGCATGACTATCACTGTAAATTCCTAAATAAACTGATCTTTAGCTTTATCTTGGATTCCACGGCCAGGGAACTTCTAGTTTTCATTTGAGGATGTGGAGAGACGGGTTAACATTTGTTGGGAACTCTACGTGGGCTTGGGAATCTATGGGGTCCCGCCCTCCTGATCTTTTGAGTGCGGGAAGGCGGCAGTTAGTCTGGGTATAGGTAATTATTCTACTTGAAAATGTTTAGTTTTCTCATTCCCCTTTCTAGTTATAGGAGGGGGCGAGCAATACCGAGATGTTTCTATTCTACTTGCACCTAGTCACGCCNCGGTAGGCGGGTCTTTTTCACTCCTGTATATCCTAAAGCCTGTACGAAACGACGCAATTTTCCGCACAAGCTCTGGCGGAATCTTCCACGAGACTTTCTACTCGAGCCAGTGTGCAAGCAGCTGTGGAGGGATCTTCGAAATAACCTGTCCAACGATACTTGTTGCCGCGCAAGTAAAGACGAGTGCATAATTAAGATAAAATCCACTCCTTATATTGGCCAGAACTGTTAGTTTATTTCAGTTATAATAAGAAAGTTTCCTTGCATTGAATCCCTCTATTCCAACTAGTCACAGTGTTTAAAAAAAATTAAGTGACCTAATAACACATCAAAACAGATACGATTTTCTGGTTCACTACACACAGCCTCTTAGTAGAAAAATGTAAATGGAAGTTAATTAACTGTTTGGATATTCGTGGTCTTGCGAGCTCGTTTTGTGAAAGACTATAATTTTTTTGCTACAGCATAAACTGTACAAGAATACCAAATTATTTCATAGTGTTTCAACAGCTCCAAAAATATTTCCACAATATGTCGTTCCTCAGTATTACAAATATTAAGTAACTATAATTTTGTGAAAAAGTTAAGTCCTCGAAATTTATGAATAGATAAAACGATTTTAGGATAACTTCTTCCGTACCAAGAAAAACTAATTCCCTGTTAAATTTCCTATATCTTAGTACATACACTGTAATTTTATCTTATACCTTTACTGCTTTTAAGTACGAGCCTTAGGATGTTATATGAGTATCATCATAATTTTAGTAGATTTACAGTTTCGTAAATGCATGGTAGATAGGTATAATTATGACATGTGAATTATTGTGACACGGCTTAAAAATCTTAATAAATAATGGGCTCTACGAGTTTCGGACATGTATCAGCTATCACTCACGTACCGGTAATGGTTCTTTAATTGAAGAAAGCTGTGTTCACAACATGCGTCTTACGCAGTTGTCGCTCAAATATGCCAAATTTCTAACTTGTTGGTAAAAGTTGAAATTTAACATGACTGTTTAGCAAAAAATATTTTTCAGACNAATTTAACATGACTGTTTAGCAAAAAATATTTTTCAGACGATTCATTTAAATAAATAAAGATTTATTTACATTTTCTGGCTTAGTCTTGGCAGTTGAAATGTCTGTTCGGATGCGATTTTGCTTTGCTTGCCGTTTGTAGGCTACCTCTCGAGCGTCCCTGGTGACAGTCCAACAGTTGTCTGCTAACATGGAAGGACTCCACTTTTTTCCCTACCTTTTCGCCATTGCTGAACTGTCCTGGTGAAATCGCTCGCCATGTTTATCATGTAAATTTCCGTGTTGTACTGTATATTATAGAAACTNCCCATCCTTTCCGGAAACCGGTAAGTAGGTTGGTCTCGGCTACCATAGCCTAGTACTGCCACGCCACCTCGAATGATCAACCTACGCTCCCCCCACCGGGGTGACCGTACGATCCTCCCCCCTGTCCCTGGTGACAGTCCAACAGTTGTCTGCTAACATGGAAGGACTCCACTTTTTTTCCTACCTTTTCGCCATAACTGAACTGTCCTGGTGAAATCGCTCGCCATGTTTATCATGTAAATTTCCGTGTTGTACTGTATATTATAGAAACTNACTGAACTGTCCTGGTGAAATCGCTCGCCATGTTTATCATGTAAATTTCCGTGTTGTACTGTATATTATAGAAACTAGAGCTAATATTACACTTTTATTTCTATATTCGTAATCAGCATCAAATAATTTTATTAAATTTGGCTGATTTTATAAAGTATCCAAAAATGTTGTTGACCAATGTTACATGTTAAGCGTGACACTTGTACGTTTAAAGATTCGTGATATGTATGCATATTTATAAAACGCTATTTATGCTGTTATTATTCGAAAGTCCACAATATGAAGTTAAAGTTACGGTTCAACGTTGCACAGTTGTGTACCGGAAGTTAAACACGACGGGACTTCCCTGCAGTTGTAGGCTGCGTGCCTACGAATCACCTGGATGGTTCAGAAAGTGAGTTTCTCAAGGAAATGAGGATAAACCAGCATCAACCCGCTTTCGTATAAGGTTATGGTCTCTAGCGATAGTGGCGGGCAGAAAATTAGAAAACACTTTTCTGTACACACAGTGAGCTCTGTGTGGGAAAGAGAAAANCTAGCGATAGTGGCGGGCAGAAAATTAGAAAACACTTTTCTGTACACACAGTGAGCTCTGTGTGGGAAAGAGAAAAAACAACACGGCGAAACAAGTGCAACATCCAATGAATTACCTCGCCTTGTGTGTCTTCACAGACACACAAGCTTCGTATCCAGCCTGTTGTTGGTGGTACGTTCCCTGCGTGATTCTATCGTGTGCTTGATGTATTAAAGTAAGGGTTTCCACCTAATTTCCTGTAGAGAAAATTTTCCGACTCATGGAATCCATGCGTTGCGTGCAAACAACTAGACGTTGAAGCAAGTGTCAGTATCACAATTAGTAATACCTTTCCTGCCCTTGCGGCTTCTAGGGGCCGTGATAGGTGTAATAGTCGCTTCTCGGCGGAGCCACTTGGATTTTTGGCTGTGATAAACGTGGTGGACGTTGACGTTGTTCAGCGAGTTTTCTCGGGGCACTCCCGCTTCCACCGCTCTTGCATTCTGCTGCGGCTCCATCCTCACCTCATTACACCCTCACCGCAGCTTAAGACCAAAATCTCTTTCTCTCTCCCTCCCTCCCTCTGACACGGAGATTTATTCCCAGCCAGGAGGTCGGTTTGCGGTGACTTCCTAGTAAAAATTTAAACGCCACCATGTCAGACCAGATCGCTAGGAGCGGGCATGCAATGACCTGTAAAATCTCCAACGTGAACCTGCTGTAACTGAATTCCTCGCAAACTAGGCCTGCGACAGTGCAACATTTCCACATGCGATTCTAGCCAACGGACTGAACTGCAGATTCCAAATTGCGTTTTCCTTATTCCTGGCAGGGAAACTACGCAGGTAAGCTACAAACCTGATTTAAAAAAGTGGGTTTCACCTTTATTTTTAAATTTCTCTGACAAGTTGAAGAAATATCTCACGATATGTAAATTTTACTTTCCCTGAAAAAATAACAATTTTCCTAGAACACGTATTTACTGACTCATATATACGCGCACATACTCCTTTGCAGAAACTGTTCTTGTAAGAAGTACTCACGTTTTAAATTATATTTCAAACACATTTTTTAGCTCACACGCAAATTCTGAACATATAGAACGCCAGTCGATAAAATCTTTAACCATTTTATGATAACTGATTAAAATTCCACGGTTTAATATTGCGGCCAAATTTCACTCGATCTCACAATCTATAGAGGATTCCTTGCATTTGCTGCTGAGTTTAAGAATTGAGGAAGAACGACATTTTAAAATGCCTCAACAATGAAGGTCGTGTAAGCTAAAAAGAGAATTTTACTTTTCATATCTTGCAACATGATTATACGTAAATGGTTCAGATGTTGAGTAAAAAAACCTTTTCTAATTTTTCTCCTCAAACGTTTAATTTGTAAAAAAATTAAAAACAATCCAACATAACAAGCGGAACGTAACAGTAAAGTTGTATTTTTTTTACTTACAGCAAATTTATCTATCGCGAGCCGCTATCGATTTACCATTCATTAGTAGTTTATTAACTTAATTTTTAGTGAGCACCATTTCAGTGATTGCAACAACTCATTCTGTTCAAAAGAGTATGCTGGAGGAGGTCTGGAGAGATTCCCCCTCTTAACGAAAGACCGAGCGGTGAGCAGGCACCTGCTCCGGTAGCGTCCTGTGAAGACGTTAGGGGTCCGGATAGTGCTCCGGCCAGACCACACGCTTGGTAATCTGAGTACGAGGGTCTCAGGCCTTGTGGTAGGGTGTTCCTGGTGGAGCTTGTAAATCAAGTCGGGGCTTCGGGCTTGGTTACCTCAGGTGAATAGCTGGGACACCTGCGAGGAGAAGGCGTGATCCTTCTTCCCTGCCGAGCGAGAGGGCGGCCTTAGCGCGGGATGGCCTCATGGCTAACAGCGCTACGTAAAAATACAAAAGGGTGGCAGTCGGGAGGCTGTTGCTTTGCATAATATATATGTTGAAAAGAGTATTGCTACGAAAAAGAGCGCACCGATGAGTGTATTGTCTTGTTCTCCCTGACGAGGAAAGGTTTTATATTCACGTATTTTGAGCACCAGAGTTCAGATAAACTAGAGCCCGAGAACACTTGCATCAACTTTATGAAACATTTAGTAGCCCCACACCATCACCAGGTGGGCTATACTTCAGTGCACGTTCTCGCCAAGGAATCAGAATCACAGAGCAAGACAGAGGGCGAAGCCCGATAGAGCTAAACATTCGTTTTGCACTGAGAGCTTTGATGAATATTTGCTGCTCGCCATATTTTAAAACATTAAAGGTTTGTTATGGCGGATTTTTTTGGCTCTACAGCCAGATGTTAGTTATCAGTTGTGAACCAGCTTCTCACATACGCGCGGACATTGAAAACCAGTTATCTCACCCACCTTTACTTAATTGACGTAGGTCCAAAGTCGCGTGCGGCTCGCTCAATTTATTTAATTATCTTATAATTTCCTGCCTTACTCTATGGGTGCTTGCTGTACTTAGTAACAATAGGGGCTATACACACGTTTGTTGTCAGCGTCTAGTTAGCGATTAATATATTCGCTCCACGAAAGTATTCATTTGCCTCCTCTGATCTTTTTGTCTGGTACGCTCTTAAAAATTTTATTTGATAAACAATAAACTTTATTAATTCTGGAGCAAAATACCATATTTTGTGTTGAATTCCATTCATAATTAAGAACTATAGTAACGATGGATTAAAAAAAAGGGGGCATCCTGTCGTAGAGCTACGATAGCACAATCACGCAAGAGTTCAAATACAGTTCTTATTGCGGAAACGAGAAAAATGTATTTGAGAAGTTGACTTGTTTGTTGCAGGTAAATGTACGCTGAAATCTCCGAAGCTGATCTACAAGTCAAGATTATATGGTGTTATTTTAATGAAAATTTCATCATTAATAATTGTAGATATCGTCACTATCCATATTAAAGATTTACTATAGTCTATTCATGGTTACTTCAAATTCCTGAAGTCCTGCTAAGGTTACACTTTCAGGCTGTTTCTTCGCATCACGCAAACAAATCTTAAGTGAGTCTACAAAATCATACTATAGCGACAACACATCCCATTCTTGAGCACTGAGTTTAATTATATTTTGCATGAGAACTATTTCTTACTAGGCATTATCGAAACCAATAATTTCTCCCGGTATTTATACATATCAATAAAAAACTAAATATTATAATTTATAGATTAAATATAAACAACAGGTCAGTTTAACAGAAAGTAAGTTACTTTCATGTAACAAGACTTTTGTGTTACAAGACATATTTAGAAAATAACCTAAAAATTCATGCGCGGGGNTAACCTAAAAAGTCATGCGCGGGGAGATTTTTCAAAGGTTTGATTAAAAAAGTGTGAAGAAACAGCGAGCAGACTGTGTGCATCAATACGTAGTGCTTTCTTGCCAAATTTAGCCGCGACGACTTCAAATTATTCAAATAAGTGATTGTTAGGAAAATGTTTTAGCTCAACTTGATTTTATAACTTCAAATATTTCAGTGTATTGCTTCTTTAGAAAAAAATCCTTCATTGAAACCATTATTGTTATATTCACTTTTTCAATTTAGCCAGCCTTGTTTAAAAGAATTTCATTTTAATCACATTTACAAAGCATCTGATTCACTCAGCCTAGATGCTTAGTGCTATATATATATATATAAATGTATATATATATATATGCATATACACATAAATACATCCCCGTCCTCCAACATTAAAAAAATTCCTTTGAGTTAAAATTTACGTTATTTTTGTTGTCTTATAAATTATAACTTCAGAGTTAAGTTGTTAAAATTTTTTTCATATAAAATTGTATTTTCTGGCTATAAATTATTTCATTTCATTTAGTTTTATAACTTAAATTGTGGTTTTCATGGTGTATTAAATTGAATTTCGGCATTGGCTGTGTATTAAGAAAAATTTAGATGTTATTTCGCTTTCATTTATATTCGCCATATAATCTTGCCTCTACGAAGCAGACGTATATGTAATCAACATATAAAAAACAGCCAGTTTTGTTTTCTAAATGATGGCAAAAAACATGGGTACTGACTGGCCCCGACAAATACATTTGAAGGAGGATTTAGACAGTTCTGAACAAGGAACTAGATTTTAAAAAATGCCAAGGAATATTAAGTAAAGTTCTTCGTAAGAAACATGTTTTAGAAGTTAATAAATTGAATAAAGAAGGAAAACTGTGATGAATTATACTACAAACATACAACTTTTGATAATCCAAGATTTATATGCAATGGATGACGACGTGAAGAAAGAAAAGTAGTATAGATAAAAAAGTTATAGTTGATAGATGAAAGCAGTACTTGGAAACACTTTATGGAGCAGGAGAGCTGGATGAAGATAAAACACACTGGTAAAGGAAGATTTACGTCGGTAAAAGAAGACTTACGTCGGCCAAGAAGATAGAGGGTGCTGTATTATGCGAGATGAGTTTGACAAGGCAGTGAAAGAGCCGAAATTTAGGAACGCGCCAGCGGATTTAGTAAAAGCTGCATGCACAGGGATACAAACTGTACTGTTAAGCTTAGGCGGAATGTGCTACAAAATCCGTAAAGTAACACAGTAATGTAACAAAGTAAAGAAACCAATGTAAAGTAAAGGCAACTACATCACATACTTTTTTGAAAACCTACAATTTTCCTGTTGGTGTATAAAGCGTATGCAATCAAATGCAAACAGTAGAGAGTCCTCAACTCAGTGTTCCATGTACCTACAGAGTAAAAGGTTTCGCAATTTTTACGAACAATTTGTTTTGGAAACTAGTTGCCAAAAATTTATTTTTGTTTCACTACAAGTCAAAAATTGCATCTTTACAACACACTGTTTTAAGACATACAGAATCCTTTACGTATCTCCATGTGTACGATAAATTTTAAAACTGCAGTACTTACTTGATAAAAATTTAACTTTACTTTTATACATGTCACAGTAACGTGTTGTTAAATTTTCTCCAATAACGTTGTAAATTAGTTACAAAGAATTTCTTGTAATAATACCAAAAAAATTACAGTGCAAATTTTTAACGATAATAATTTTGTACAGTTCCGAGGGAAATATTGAAGCGATGCTCACATAGGACCAGTTTGGTTTCAGAAAAAAGAAAGGTACTTGTGAAGCAAATCCAGGCCAACGATTTAATATCGTAAAGAGACTAAGGTAGTGCCGAGACGCGTACCTTTCCTTCGTGGATTTAGAGAAAGCATTCGATAAAAATCGACTGGTGCCTGTTGCCGAAAATTCTCGCATGAAGAACAAAGACAGGATAATGTATTTTGAACTCCGTTATACATATATTAAACATTAAACAATTTTTACGTAATAAATTATTTAACTATTTTCTACGTTTTCTGATTCAAATGTCAATAAACTATATTTTAGTTTCCTAAAATAGTCATTTCATAAATAAATACATATTCTTTTAATAAATTAAATAAATGGAAAGGAATATATAAATGAAATACAACAGTACACAAACAACTACAACTGGATACATAATGTAAAATTAATTTATTTTTCAAAATACGCTGTTCGACATGAAAATCGTTACAGCCATATAAGGTTTTAAATTTGCATTAAAATAAAGAGCACACAGTTACCATTGCGCAATGCAAATTGTTAAAAGTGACGTCGCAGCAGCGTCACTGCAACATTTTGTATAGGACATGCTTGTCGCCGCTACCCAGTGCTTAGAAGGGCCATACAACAATCTGGAAAGGCAGAAGTCTGCGTTTTAAGAGGCAGGTCAGTTTGACACGGCATTGTGCTCGCAAAGACCCGTCGTTAAGCCATTAATCTTGGCCGTGCAGTCACCACTGTGACATGATGTGTACAAGAGGGAAACGTACTGGCATTATGTCACGTAGAGTAGGTACTGGTCCTGCCAGATGCACCACAGATAGAGAAGATCGTTGTATCAGCCAACGTGCAGTAGCATAACATGACACAACTATTGGTGAGATCCGGCAGTCTGTGGGGCCTGCACTGTATTTGCCAAAAAGAATCATTCTTCGCTGCTCGAATGAGGCTGGCCGACAGGCACGGCGTCCACTGCGCAGTTTGCCTTTGACCCCTCGGCATCGTGCGGCACGCCGTCAATGGTACCAGGATTGTCAACATTGGGCAGAGGAATGGTTACGTATTGTGTTATCCAATGAGCGCCACTTCAATCTTAATGCAGATGATGGTCGCAACAGGGTTTGGCTGCGTAGTGGGTAACGCAACGATCCTGTACTGATTCGTGAACGCCATACGTGAGGGACACCAGGTGTTATGGTATGGGGTGCCATCAGTCATGGCTCCTGGTCACGACTAGCGGTTGTTAAAGGCACGGAGACAGCACAGCGACATTTCACTGAGGTTCTGTGGTCGTATTGTATGTCAATTTAGCGCAGCACTCCCAACGCTATCCTGAAGATAGATAATGCTCGTTTTCACACAGCTCTCGCATCACCCAACAGGCCCTACAAGATGTGGACACCATTTTTGTGTTCTGTCATTTATTGTACCCTATTAAACATGTATGCGATATGATGGGGCGACGTTTGCACCGCCGACAACCACCTGCCCAAAAACTGGCTGATCTACGTGTGCAGTTGCAGGAAGCATGGTTGTATGTGCCTTAGGACACTATCTGCCACCTATGTATGGAATGGTTCGTCACTTTGCTGCCTGTATATCCGTAAGAGGAGGCTATGCCCCTTACTGAACGCGTGCTTTGTGGGTGTTTAAACGCGTCCTATACGCGTTAACGAGTAATAACTATTCATTCGGGTTATCTTCTAACAGCCAGCGATGGTTTTGTAAATTCTCACGTAAGAAAAGGGAGTGTAGCGATTTCCATGTCCGGAAGTGTATGTGTTGAGAGTTACTATGTAAGTGAAAACTGGACACACAAGAAAACAGAGAATTAGATGAAAGTATCATTTGAAATGCTTTGTTATTATAGGAGTGTTTTGGGTACACAAAATGTCTTACAATGAAACGCTGCTAAGAACCGAGGAGACAGTGTGAGTAGATATAAATAGCCGATGCGGGGACAGGTATCATGCATCAGGAGCAAGGAGCCACCAGCCACCTCGGTTGTCGAGGCGGTCGCAGATGGCGGTCTGGGACGGCCATGTTATAGACAAAATTGGTTTCACCCCAAAAATTACTTCCGAAATTAATTATCCTACCAAAAAAATCACTTTTTTTCACCAAACAATTTCCTAAAAAATTGAGAAAATTAGAGAAGCAGATTCGAAGCTCCTCGAAGCAAGAGCCGAACAATCCTCAAGCGATCAAGAGGATTAGAGATTCTTGGTGGAATGAGTCACTTAGTCCTCAGAGAAGTAGAGAAAGATTCGAGAATCCGAGCCAGGTCGAGCAGAACGGGGCGGATCAGCGGACCTGGCCTCCTCCTCCGACCAACATCCTGTACCAACCACATACACACCACACTACCACTACTCCCTCCCAATCTTCAAACACCTCTCTTCACCCTCATCTCGACACCCCTCTTCACCTGACAAACGTCTGGCAATTATTATAAAAAATAGCAAAAGATTTCAAGTTTCTAAAAATTCTAGAAACATTTAATGCTAACCTCACACTCATTCCACCACTCACACTTAACCCCCTCCCAACCTCCATCCCCTTCCAATCATAACAAAAATTGACAAAAGATACAAAAATCGAACAAATATTCGAAATAATCGAAGAACATATAATGTTAAACTCACCCTCACCCCACCACCTTCACCTCACACCCTCTCCATCCCAATCACCTCCAATCATAAAAATTGAGGAAAATCGCGAATAATCGAAAAAATGTCTAAATGATCAAATAACATATAACGTTAACCTCACACGCATCCCCCACCATCACCTCACACCCTCTCTGCTATTCCCCCCTCCAATAATAAAAATCAAGAAAAATTGCTAAAAGTCGAAAAATTTATAATAATAATCGATGAACATGTAACATTTACCTCACACTCACCCCGCCACCATAAATTATCCCCCCCCTCCCTTGAAAACCACGAACCATCTTCCCCATCCATAAACAAAACCAAAACGATTGATTGATTTTATGTCCCCTCCCACCTACACACTAATCGTCGCTTCACTACCCTCAAAATTTACTTAACATAGCGCAGCCCCCATAAACATCCACGCTTTCCGCCAACCCACACCCCCCCCACCCCGGTTCCTTGACCACATCACCCAAAAATAACTTGTAATTGCTCGTTCCCTCACTATACACTCTTCAAATCAACCAACCACACGAATCTTCACTCCCCTAGTGTCCAATTCTCAATCGGTTCTTGAATAGACTGACTCCACCCAAGACTGGCTCCTGCCAAAACAAATTCCTTCATAAATGGCTAAAGCAGTAGACAAGACCAATCGACCATACCACCCACCTATACCAACAGCCGATTACAACCAATCCCGAAATCTCGAAAAAGTCGGCTAATACGAATCTCAGTGCTATCCTCTTCGCACAAAAACTTCGGCAAAACTTTGTAAATCTATACAAAACATTTCAGACTGAGCTAACCATAACAAAGGACCATGCCAAATGACCAGGTCAACTAACCAGTTGCGAAACATTTCTCAAAAATACTCCCCAGTTCATTCGTTCGCCTTATAGAACTCAGCCGATTTTAATCGACCCAAGTAAGGCATAATAATATAGATCCTACAATGGCCCTCCTCTTGCACATGCTCGCATAAATTTTTATCTAAAGCAGACTCTCGCAATCTGTTGTACACACCACTGAATTAATAAGTCTTTCAGAAAAGCGGAATGGACTGAATAAGAAATTAAACTCACATTATTATGTATACATAAATTAAATTTAATTACTTATTATATACATTTTATCTTAATAATTATGTCATACATTCTATCTTTACATTTCTCATATGTTTGCAAATCTTGGATAGTAGCCAAAAATCTCATCTTATATAACACCGATCCTTCAATTAACTTTTAATTGAAAATGTCTCGTTGATATGCGAGAAATCTCCATCTTGTTGCAAAGCGATCAAATGTTTTAGTCTATCAACAAGCTCATTTGAGTCTTCGGCAAACATGTAGTCATTACTCAGAATCTTCTGCCTTCTCCATTTCTCTCGTTGCAGTAAATGAACGAGCCTTTCTGAAGCCTTCTGCCTTCTTCACACCACTTGTCGAAGGAAACTCGTTAGTGAAATGTGTGGGAACATCGAGAGAATCATCATCCTTATCATCAGATTCTTTATCAACACTGTCATCACAGTCATTATCATCAATGCTGTCTTCATGGTTGTCTTCACATTCTGTTTCGTCCTCAATATCAAGTTAACTTTTCTTTGTAGGAGTCACATGGCCATCATCAGTATTTAGAGCCGACGACTGTTTATTCTGAAGTTCGTCAACATCATGCGAAAGTCTTAGAAGCGTACATTCCACACAAACCGACCCTACTGCACTCATTCCATCTTTAGCATTAACTGCCTCATCATTATCGCCTGACGAATCAGTATCCACCGATGCAGCATGTGGTATTGGCGACATCACTTACTGGCTCCCAATAGACGAACCCTTGCAGATCTCTATTTGTTCCTTCGGTGTATCGTCTTGCAAAACCTGCACGGTACCAATGTCGTAATGCTTCATCGTGCCAAAGGACTCTTCGTACAGGCGGTTCTGTCATGTCGCCAAGCATGACAGCTTTTGCTCAAGATCTTTCCACAGTAGCAACACTGTTTTATATATAATTTTCCAGAAGAGGGAGACGGTACAGCCATAGAGGTAAGCCCTATAGTAGACTTCGTATAATCATTGACTTCCTTCATATTCATGAAGAAACTGAAGTTATTTCTACATAAGTAACTTGGGTACCTACTTTGCCTAGCTACGGTTCTTTATAAACTTACTAACAAATTTCATCTGTGAGTCATAAGTAATTTTATGCGTCCATTCAACCTTACATTTTATCTAGTTCCTTTAACATCTTACCATGCAGTTACATCTTCAACAGTTTCTTCTAGACAAGTTCTTCTTTGCTCAGTTTGAACTCATGCTGCGCAAATGACCCCTTCTGCTCTGCAAATGATGCCTAAGTGCGGTGCATGCGGTGCTAAGTGTGGTGCATGAGGGAGTAAGTTGCAGTGCTTGAGGGGTCATCGCTGACCCCTCACAAGGCTGACCCCTCATTGCTGAGNGGTGCATGAGGGAGTAAGTTGCAGTGCTTGAGGGGTCATCGCTGACCCCTCACAAGGCTGACCCCTCATTGCTGAGTATGCTCCGCACAGTAACCCCAGCACGCTCCACAATCAGCTCTGTATGCTCTGCAATCCCGATGTATGAAGAATTTTTATACTACATGAGGCTTCAGCTTCGTTTCGACGAAGCTGATGATGGAGGCTTCGCCACTATCTTCACCACTAAGGTCTTATGTAGTATAAAAATTCTTCATACATCGGGATTAAAAAACGTGAAGATCTGATTGCGGAGCGTGTGGAGGTGGTTTTAGAGCATGTTCAGCAATGAGTGGTCAGACGTGTGAGGGGTCAGCCATAACCCCTCATGCACTGCAAATGACCCCTCATGCACCACACTTATCACCTCATACACTTGCACTTAGCACCTAATGCACCGAACTTAGGGGTCATTTTGGGGTCCCTCAGGGGTCATTTATGGTTCATGTTGGGGTCATTAGAGGTCAGTTGCGGAGCAGGAGGGGTCATTTTCGGAGCAGGAAGAGTAATTTAAGGTCACTTGAAGGTTATTTTTCAAATTAACGCCCTTAATTCTAAACTTTTCTTAGGCAGCAGTGCAGTATTAAATGTTTAATTTCGCTGCTATTTTACTATAGCGGATTAAAAACAATACTTGGTGACTACTAAGAGTAGTGTAGATTAATGGGTTTATATACTACCGAAATCAACGGCAACGCAGACGGATATTTCACCCTTACGCAGGCGTGATCAAACTCAACTTCGATCGCCCACGGAAACTTGCAAACACAGTATGCAACAGAATATTCCGCTCACATTTGAAAGCCAAGAGATACAAGGGTACTGAGTCTTAGCAACTTTCAAACGAAATAGGAGACATTCAACGGGTTTATATTACATCTGATATTCCTTGGAGCTCGTCGTGTTAGCACAAAGCTACTAAACACAAAAAAAAAAAAATTGCCCTCGTTTGGTCAAGCGGCAGTAAGTTTGCACACTTGGTTAGAGTTTCTGATATTTTGTTTTGGAGCTAACCGAAAATGTTGGGGATAGACTCGCCTCGTGTTAATTTCCAACTAATTCGTTTGCAGCATATATTAATGAGATTCATTAATACGTGACTTTCCAAATTCGCTCATTAGGTTCTGTCTTTGACAAGTCTGTGAGAAAAAGAAATAAACTTTTTTTTATTATTAGTTAGAATCTTTTATTCAATTTTAACTACCCACTCCTTCACTTAACATAATATGTAAGTAAACTCTTACTTGTATCCACAATTTTCTAAGTTCAACATTTGTACGTTTGTGAGATAAGGTCATGAATGATAGTATCTGTATGTAAAAAGAGCGCAAAAGTTATCATTTTGAAACTGATGTATTGATGTATCTTCCGGTTGCATGATATTAACATTCAAGTTTGCAACACTGAACGGATTTTCGCTTCCAAGTATAAATACTAAGAATTATTTGTGTAGCATGAAACTTATACGCTTCAATTGTTCCATTACACCCAGTTTGTTGAATCAGACGGTGCCAACAATAAAATCTAGTACATTGTATCATATTCATGAATTACATTAAAACACAACAATTATTTTCAGCGATGATATTTATTTTATTACATTCAATTTAATTTCTATATTTTTGCGGATATATTAACAGTCTTTTAAAACGCCTATTATCGATATCAGATTTAGAAATACTGAAATAAATATCGAGGTAAAACTTGGGTAACAAGTTTTCGTGTAAATCGTTTGAAGGGTTTAAACATTTCTCAGTATTAGTCAATTGATAGACGGTTAGAAGGTTACCAACTTACATACACCAGCTGACATGCACATGATGAGAAAATTACTCGATTAATCTTCTATCGCGTTCTAATTATAAAGTAAAAATGCCTGAAATAACCAAATTTCTACACAAATCGTGTCTAGCCATGCTCAAACGTAAATTGAAATAATTTGACTCATGTTTGTCGACTATTATTTGGTTTGCTCTCCTTGCCGCATAACACGACATAGTTGGAAAATACATCCACCTTTCCACATGTTCCTACAGGGCCTCAGATTTCACGCTAATTTGTTCGCACGGTTGTGAATGTCAAAGAGATTCTCGTTAAGGATGTAGCAAGCAACATATTTTTCCCTCTCTTCGCTACTGCCGGCCTGTTATCCCACGTCTGCTTTCAATACGACTCACGCACGACCTACCAGCTTGTTTGGCCTGCTGATTGGGTGCTGTGTAGTGTTGCGTGGTTGTACCCGATATTAGATGTCGGTGCGGGCGCTATTCATTTTCGCAGAAACCTCATTCACAAATAAGGCATTGAAACTTTTCACTGCTGCATATGTGCCCTGTCACTCTTGTCAAACCGCTTCAAATAAAGTTGGTATAATAAATTTGGGTGGTTCTGGCGTCACCGAAACGTCATTATCGCCGCTATGTTTGCCTGGGAAAAAAATTAGATAACTGCAGTTTCTGTCAAATATTTTTAAAATTGGATGGGTTCTAAACTTTTTTTTAATGTTTGACGGGCTCAGTCAATTACAATTGTGCATAACAAAAATTGCTGATTCAGACATTTCGAAACTTAAATATGGTGAAAAATTTCTCGAAAAGAAATGAAGTTAAGAATATAATTAATTAATGTAGAAGCACTTTAAGTATGAATTATATTTGAAGTGATTAATTTATAATAATATTAAGAAATCAGTCATTAATTTTCTTTGTCCAGGAAATATCTCTAACAAATTAACTGAAATTAAGTAAAGAAGTTGAAATAAATCACAAAATTCGTACAGTCCACTACAGGAAGAAATGTAACGAATAATGTGACATCGGTGTTAAGAGTCACCCAAATCTTTTCACTCACTCGCTCATATTCACAACTAATTCTGCGGACAATACGGTACAATCGTAACTGAAATAACAAGTTATTTGAAATAGTTGACATTCAAGCCTAATAACGAAAAATTAACGACAGCAAATCTTACTACCTAATTAAAGTTAGTAGCCTACAACATGTTTGCTCAGTACAAAGTCCCATCAGATTTTAATGAACGCGGAAAGAAACCTGAAGTTTGCGGTAAACCTTAAGAAAACTTTCGTTGGTGAACAAAAGGTCATGTAAATAGCAATGGTAACATTTCTCAATGCGTTGTTTCCGAGATGGAATCTCGCAAGATGACATGCGCTACGTAGGCTGGCTTTTCGATACGAAACGGGTGGCACTCATACAACGGAAATACAGAATATATTTCAAAACGCACCCTTCAACCGAAATTAAGGCAACTACAATCAAAAAGAAGACTTTGTTGCAGCCACAAAGTATTTCGTTGTTATTCGCACTGCCAAAATTTTTGTGGCGCACACGAAATATTTTTCTTGTAACCACAAAAGTTTTGTAGGCATTAATAAATAATAAATAAATAAGTAAATTATGTATTTATAGCCACCACAAAGTGTTGTTTTTCAGCGTAACGAGGTAAACTGCTGGCGCCTTAAAAGAAAAAAAAAAAAGAAATGACCGGTCGGGCGTAAAAGCAATATTCTATCCGTCGAAATAACTCATAAAGAATTTGTGCGAATCATAACAAAATGCACATACCGAGCATAGCGTAAATAATTAATTCCTCGTTTCATAGTTTACGAAGTGGTACACAAGAGGTTGAGCTTGAATGAAGTACGAGGATTGCAGTGCTGAAAGTACGGTGGCTGCACAACACGTCAGCATTTCGTACAGTAAATATCCGAACGCACTGATCACGTTTCAGACTCCACCATCACCACACGTTCACACATTGAAGCCAATCATGTTTATGGACGAGGCGGCATTTTTAGTAAACGGGGAGGGCTAAAGTGTCACCACAACGCGAACTTTTTCAATACATTTGAACATGATGATCGATATTCTGTCGAGGAAACATTCACTAAATGCCCAGGGGCTCTACGTTTAATAATATGCGATAATTTTAGCCCCTACCTATTTCGTTACTGTTGAGGGACGTTGTTTGCAACAGTTTCAGAGGTTGCTTTTTTGTCAGTGATACACTGTCGGCATTCGGTTTCTTTCATGTCTAGTAGTTTCTGATATTTTTTTAGTACTGAAAGCTTTATATTTTATTATTTTCGGAATCGTAAAACTAACTTTAGGTCATACATCATACATATTTTCTATCTCATTTTACATAAGGGATCATCTTTCAAATTTTATATCATACTTAAAGAAACACTTTAGCATGTGGGAATCCTGCCGGACGATGCCGTTGGTCGGCTGTTTTTTTTTTGTTTTTTTTTTATCTCTCGTATTCTCCGCCCATTCCTTCTGGCGTTGTTCCATTCTCACCTTAATCGCCCTCATCGGCTCTCAAGACCTCGCTGTTAAGAGTCGCCCAAATCTCTTCGCTCTTCACTCGCTCAAAGAAACACGATGTATATACAGGGTGCTCAGAAATTCCCCTTATAAACTCGTAGGGCTTGTAGAGGGGACTGAGTTGACAATCTTTTGAATTGACACCCATGTCCGCAAACGTACCGTTTCCGTACTACAACCATTTCAAATCAGGTGTTTCACCCATCCACTTCTGCGTACGTAAGTTAATTATGTGTGACTCAGTACATTACATTTCTAACAATCACATTCATTAGGTAACAATGCCAAGGAACAGAAAAGAAAAGTATTCATTTATCAAAATAACACTTTTGTCTGTAGTTAAACGCAAAAATCGGTTTCTGTCTTCTGCAAGGTATGTGTAGCATATGGTACTGATCCGCTACAAGAGTGGCTCGATGTGGCGACCATCAACGTCGTTGCACACATTGTACCTACGAATCATGTTCCGATACACTCGCTCCATCACACCTGGAGTTCGTCCATCCTGCGATCATGGGGGCCACGCGGTTGGACCACCTAGGCCTATCCATCTTTGCCCAAATCTGCGGTTAAGATTTCTCGGAGCATCACGTGTAAAGTGAGGCAGTGCGCCATCGTGCTGAAACCACATTACTTGACGGACGTTCAACAGCACAGAATTCACGAACAGGGACAATACTTCTTGTAGAAAGATCAAGTACGCAGCACCCGTTAGCCTGGGTGGAAGAAGGTACGGCACAATCACATGCCCATCCAGAACACATGCTCATACATTGACAGAAAATCTGTGCTGGAATACCTAAACATGTGGGGCATTAGGGTTTTAGTCTGCCCAGACATGGCTGTTTCGAGAATTGAGAACACTATCCCTAGTGAATTTACATTCATCTGTGAACAGAACGCAACGTGGAAACAGGGGCTCGTCGGTGCAACGATGCAGGAACCACGTGCAGAAGTCAACATGTTGTGCGAAATCGGTTGGACCCAATGGAGGTGGTAAGGATGTAGTTGTTGCTCATGCAGTACCTCCCAGACGATGCTGGAAGCAACACCCATTGCAAGCGCAGTTGTTCGCGTACTCGTTGACGGGCTCTGTTCGACGTGATGCAGTACAGCCTCTTCCAATTCGGGAGTGCGGCGTCTCTTTGGAGCACCACAGTCGTTCCTGTCAGCAGTGAAGGTACTTCGTTCTCGGAGCTGTTGCATAATTGTATCGAAAAGGGTATGCGATGGCGTTGTACATTGTAGATCACGCTCTTGATACATCCTACGAGCTGCTCTTCCATTACCTTCAGCTACGTCATACATAAGGATCATATATGTGTATTCTGCATACGTTTACTCAACCATGTTAATCGGAGACGCAAAGGCGCGTGAATTGGGCTCGAGGTAGAATACTGAGGTGGGGTAGACGTCTCGTGCCTTCAGGTGATCGTCTGACGTAATGTACTGCCTACCCAGATGCATACCAACATAGGCCAATCCGAGAAATCGCTCTTTCCCTCACTGGAAGTGGACGAGTGATACACCTGATTTGAAATGGTTGTAACATGGTACGTTTCGGGATATGGGTTCCTATTCAAAAGATCGTCTACTCAGTCCCATCTACAAGTCCTAGGAGTTTGTAAGGGGAATTTCCGATCGTCCCGTACATATGCACCACACTAAAACTCCTTTCATCAGTGTTCGCTTTCGCCAAGTAGGCGGAGAGGAAGCTGCCTTAGTCCTATCCCCCCCTCCACCTCCCACCCCCCGCACTACACAAAGCGAGTCCGTCCGTTTGGAGTAATGTCCTTACGTCTCGTTTTCGAGCCAAACAGCTTATAAACATGTTCGTTTCCTTTATCCGTCTGCTAATTATACATTAATTCCAGCTTCTTTCGCCTATCTCGTTGCGATATCAACAACATTCAGGACCGTGATTATTGACCTTTGCCGCGTTGGCACTGTGTTTGTTTATTTTCGGATATGGGAGGGGGAGGGGGACATTCGACCACTTTAACTAAAGGCTGTTCACCGTAAACTGAGCACTTTTAAAAGCCCCGCTTAAGATCTACTTGTATGTTCGGTGTGTATTCTTACACCACATCTGAAATGATCATTGGTATGAGCCTGATCACTTTATTCGTGCGTCGCGTCGGTCCCAGTGCAACTAGAAAATTATTTGAAAACTTAATATTTTTCAAATGCGCTAATTATAAGATTTATAGAAATAAAAAAAAAAGAAAATGAAAGAAATCGTTTTAGTATTCACAAATGTTTACCTGACACGTTTAATTCAACTTTATGAAATAGAACTACTTTCCCTCCGTCGTTGCCAACTTTACTGGGCGCATGCCAGATAACGCGCCCTTCCAAATAACGCAGGTAGAGGCAGTGAAGTTTTTCAAAGGTTTATCTCAAAAGTACTGACATTATTGTGAACAGCCATTACTCGGTTTAAGGGTTACGCCTTCCTGCAGATATTTTGAGAGTTAGAGGCTTCGAAACGCGTGAGCTCTAAGGCCGACTCCTGCTCACTCACTGCTTGCCTTATCGGCTCTACGCACAAGACGCTCAAATAGCGTGCAGCAGTGGCGCCGACTTCAATTAGATATTGAGGGGTTAAGAATTGATATTTATTATGAAATATTGCCTATCTCCCAAATAAAGCGCGTGGTCGGGTGGTTCTCCCCCCCAGGAAATTGTGGATTTAAAGGTGCAAAATAGTGCTATTTAAGTATTTCTTCATGCCTAAATATTAAATATACCGCTGGTAGAAATTGTGATATTTTTAAGATTAAATTGGCCGGAGTAATACCGTTATAAAATCCAGAGCCTTGCCCATTTAAAATCAGTATTATATGAATACCAGGGGAAAAAAATATATGTGAATGTTATAAACTGCCATTTAATACCTATTCCAATGTATGACAGTGCCTTAAAGGAAGCACATTTATTTATAGAATTTTTTTCTATATAGGAATGGCATAGGCCAACATTATATGAAGAAGGGAAACACAACCAATATTTTTGTGGCCATTATTCCGCATGTATTAAAAATTTTCACATCCAAACATGACAAAATAAGCACAACGATAGAACTTACTTCCAATATGACACAAATACCTTTACTGGAGGATTGTCCCATTTCTTTGCCTTACCACAAAATGTAGCGCATTAACAGTTTTCATGTGTAAATGCAATTCGCTGAAGGAATGCCCATTTTATTATGTCATTTATTGCTATGAATTCATATGTTACCTCATCCAGATCTATTGCCACTGCAGCCTCCTTGTGGATATGTAAAATGCTCACAGAATTTAACCTCAGCTGTTCCATCATTGAACGCTTGCTTTCAGGGTCATAACCTGTGTGCCTCTTCTGAGTGAAACAATTTCTTTTGCAGAGTACAATTTGTAGTGTCTAACTGACTAACTTGTTTGTCAAGCAAAGTTAGTCTTAAAAATGAGGCAGCTTTAGATCTCGTTTCGGTTGAATCGAAATGGCTGTAAAAATTTCCATCACATCTGTATAATTTAAAAGGAGACATGAACGTGACATATCATACTGTTCGTCTTTTTGAACATAATGGTAATATTCAAGTTACACTGCAGACATCTGGAAGTTTGCCTGGACCGAATACATGTCCACTTGCAGTTAACAGTGTTCTGCGAAATTTATCGAAAAATTATTACATATGAATAATTTTAAGATACATGAGAATTTTGGAGGGGCAATGTGGCCCTTTGCCCCCCCCCCCCTCCGGGTAAACTTTGGGTGGGCAAAAGTAGCCTTCCTCCCCTTCCCCTCCTCTCGACGCCACTGGTGTGCTGTGTTTCCGTCGGTGCCTCGCCTGATTAAGATTGTCTGAGGTGATCCTGTATATTTATCACGCGCTAATGTAGATACAGTAAAAGTGTGATACGTGTCTAAAGAAGACTCAAAATTGTTAGTATAACAATTTTGCATCAGCTTAAACTGATCCTGTTTACACCAGTTTTTTGCCATTTTAATGTCCAAAAATAATAATTTTTGGAGTTGGAATGAAAATTTAAACTTCTCTTTTAGGCACGAAAGGTTTCTTAAATGCTTTTCGTGTTTCGACATGACTAAGAAATATTGAACCGCTTTTAAATGACGTGATTCCTATACACTGTTCACGATTATTTGAGCTCTTTTGAAAACAACATTGGAAAAATGTCCCTGCCCATGCCGGCATATATTTGAACATGCCCACCGATTGACATGTGCCCAGTAATGTTGGTAACGATGGACGAAAAGTAGTTCTATGGTGCTAGGTGAGTATTTGTCATTACTGAAAATGTCTTTCGCTTTCTTTTATTTTTTTATCCATATAAGTGCAAGGATAAGAAAGGTCTTACGCAGGGCTTTCAAAAGTGCTTAGTTTACCGCGAACAGTCTGTACCTAACTTCTGCAACGCACTTCATTCGCCAGCAAAACGGAGCTGCAAGTAGCTGCTGTCACCTCGGCAGGGAGAGTCAGAGGCATGGCATAGACCGCATGATACACGCGCACGGGAACCCGCGAGGCGCCATGGTATCGGCTGTGTCGCAGGTGATTGCTGCAGAAACATCGCGGCAGAGATTAGATAGGTGGAGCGAAACTTCAGGAACAGAATACCAGATAAGTAATCGAGAGCACGCGGTAAGGTTGTCAACACCCTCGAGGCGGCTGTAAAAGGTTGTCGTTTGTGTGCATGTGTGTGTAGGATGGTGGGAAGGGGGCGCGTCTGCCAAACACCGCACTTTCACTGCATTTGGGTCCTCAACAATTCGCCACTGTCTCCCACAACACTTCGCACAGCGGAACCCTACGTGAACAGCTACTTGCAACTAGGCAGCCATGTATTTCCCCATGTCTGAAAGAGACAGCGGAATGCACGCTGCTCCAATTAAAACTCACTCAAATCATATCTACAAGGGACTATATGTGCTTATAGTGAAATTCAAATGAGAAAATAATTCGTTGAAGTCCAAAAATTGTCGGACGAGTCGAAGAGCTGCACGAAGGGGTGGGGTTGTTTAGTTCAGTAGTGACAACTGCCGAGAGCGGTTCGGCGAGAGCTGCTCCGCGTGTATTACCTGTCGAAAAAAACGTAGTTTCGCAGCGCGGTACTAGAGAGCAATGTTATCAGTTTGGAATGTATAGCGCAGCAGTGTCATGTGGTTTCCCTCCCTCCAGCGGCTAGCGTCCTGGATAGGTCTCCCCTACACTGCCTCCCCTACGTTCCCTCCCTCAAAGTCACGCGAAGATTATTTTCTCATTTAAACTTCACTGTAGCAGTTTATAACTCTGTTTTAGTTGAGCAGAACAGTATACTTTGGGAGTTTATTAAATATTGAAGATTATACAACATTTTGATTTATTCATTACTCGATCTATTTGGGAGGAACTTTAGAGAGGGCACTCCAGTGCTTCAGGGTCACTGGGTAACCCGCAATAAACCCATTTATTGCAAGGGTAGTTTTATGTGGTTTTATCAACACACGCAATATATGATTAAAAATAATTTTTCTATTTTATTATAAGCGTTGTCGCTTCTGTTTAAAATGCGTTATCCGAAATAAGCCATAACTGGTGGCGACATCACAAACTTGATGAATAAGAGCAGTTATAAATATTGCTTGATTTCTGAGAACGCATTTCAAACAAAAGCGACTGCAACGTAAATAAAATAAAAAGAAATGTTTTTAATTTTTTTCTATTTCATTGCTACATTCATAAAGATGTTAGCATTGAAATAAAATGGAAGATTGCGAGTTGCGTAATGCGCCTGAAACGCTGGAATATCATATAGTGTGAAATATAAGAATGTTAGAACATTTTCCTATTAAGCCACTTTCACATTGAAAGCCTAAATGGGGAGTCCCCGCATGATTCGTGTAGCCGTAGGCTGAGTTCAGGTGGGGGTTAGCGACGGCTGGGCACACCCATCTCCAGACGTCTTCTTGATTCGATGCTCGGATGGCAAAAGAAGTAGCTCATAGCGTTTCTTTGACCTATATCGAGTGCGTTGTCCAAGTATCGGCCCCTTACTGGCCGGTGGAGGGGATTTCTGCTGTTGCTTCTTGTAACGTGTTTCAGTAATCATGGTCCGTGTCCTGGTTTTAGATTGTATTATTTGAAGCTGTGATTAGACAGCCCTTTGACCTTGGGCCTCATGAGAGTTCATAAAAAATACTATCTATATTATCTATACTTTATTTGTGCGTAATAAGTTCTCAAATTACAAGAAATTGTAATAACGTAATTTTGCGCACACGAAATCAATGGTTTACTCCTGTTGTGTAAACCCTTTGCAGACAATGCACTGAGCACTCAAGACGTCCGTGATAGGGTCATCTACAAGGCAAGGCTATCAATACTGACAGCGGTCACCGCTCGTTAGTACTGCCCGAACCTCATGAACTTGTATTTACATGTCTTTATTTGATTTTTCATCTGCGTTATGCATTGTTTTTCGCTATTTCAGGGTCATGTTCCCGACGCGTTAGTAGTTGTGAGTCATCTGCAAATCCCCATTTGGTAGATTATTCTAGAACTTTGGAGATTTTCTGTAATATCTGAGATTAGTTTCGACTTCTGAGCAAGGGAGTCATTTACCGACTGTCGCATGCGCCTCACCACGCTACAAATATTTCACCTCAACATTCAGCTGCCCATTTGCTACCTGAAGAGTAGAATATGAGAGCAGCACTGTAAAAAACTTTCTGGTAAACTTCCTTTTTTATACTGGAAGTTTTTAACCTTTACAGAGTGTGGTAATTTTACCACATATAAAACTGCAAATTTAGGATCGTTTAGTATCATTACTATACGAAGTTGGGAACTTCCCTACGCATTTTACTGTGTCCTGAGAAAATGTAGGAACGCTAGCATGGTTGTATGGGAAATAACATTACCATATAAGCTTTCCCACTAGACACATAAGCTGACGTGGTAAATTTGCAAATCATTTCTTGAAATGCGCTTTCTACGCAATTTAGGGTGATGTACACTTAAATTTCTGGTTTGTGGCCAGCAAAAATTATTTTTTTATAACCGCGCGTAATTTTTGAGTGGGTAACAAGAATGTCTCAAAGTGTAGTAGACTGTGTGCTGCCAATATT
This sequence comes from Clitarchus hookeri, assembly GCA_002778355.1. Lineage (NCBI taxonomy): Eukaryota > Metazoa > Arthropoda > Insecta > Phasmatodea > Phasmatidae > Clitarchus > Clitarchus hookeri. The sequence continues at coordinate 172,607 of NQII01003240.1, read as the reverse complement.
GATCCAGGGTCTTGTACCTCAATAACTTGTAAACTTTTCCGGGTCCACGTTTTTTTTTTTTTTGAGCGGTAAGTGGTCCTCTGAACCATGTCCTTAGTTCGCCGATGAAAAGCGTCTTCTGTTAGAAAACATTACTCACATAACATGATTTGATTCAATAAATTTATTAATAACAATAAATTCACGCAACTTTTATTATCATGGCAACATCACACTCAAAGTATTGGTTCGGATACGAGAAAAAAAATAAATTTGCTAGGCTTGTTGTACTGCAAGAAAACATACGTTGAAATATTACTTAACGTCTTCAGAAATAAAAATGCAAGATCTTTCGGCATAACAAACTCTGTATGAAAAAAATGTTGTGTCTATTTTAGTAGTCAGTAAAGTTTGCTGCTTGGACGAAACAAAGCAAAATGCACTAGAGAATAATTTTCTATCATTACGAAAAATGTCACTACAGAACATATGTAACCACAGCGAGATGTTTTCCGAGTAACTTGTAAACTTCCTTTAGCGTTTTCCCGTGTGCAACGTAAAACAAAGCTGTGGTTGATGACGATTTGCCACCTCGTCCCCTTTCGTCACAATATTCGGGATTAAACACGATTTTAACTTTTACTACTCAGTTGCTGCAACTCACTTCTCAGACAACTTCCTTCGTACGAGGGTGATGCACTTTCCGAAAGACATGGATTATATGTCTTTCTCGCACGCTCGGGGGGTAATGCGCGCCGCACTCGCCGTCACGAAAACATGTACCGCGCCACGCCCCGCCACTCAGTCCCCGTACTCACGCCGGACCGTGCACATGTTCCGATTGACGGAGCGAGGTTGTCCGCACATTATTAATACATTGTTTTATAACGTTCGCCTTATCGCTTCCGGTGGTGCGTCATCGAGTTTGAGACCAATTTCGGCGCAATTTGCAGCNTAACGTTCGCCTTATCGCTTCCGGTGGTGCGTCATCGAGTTTGAGACCAATTTCGGCGCAATTTGCAGCACTTTTAATCTTTCGCGCGTCATTTCTCTAAAACTACAAGTACCACGGACGCAAGTGATAGCTCATTTGAAAGAACTTGAAAATTCCCTCTTTTCAATGTAACAACCACTGATATACGCAGAAAATTTTGGAAGCAGCTGCGCTTTGAACTCGTGAAACAACGTCATGCCGCGAAAGAAGGGCAAGGATTCGAGTCGAAATCTGCCACAAAACCAACAACCACCATTAATGTTGGCAGAACGAAACTGCAAGTATAGAGAGAAGTAAAAAATCAAGAGAATTGGATCACCAAGAACTAAGTTATGGGGCTCCAAATACCAGCGTGCAGAACGAAAGCGGCGCGCGCGNTCAAGAGAATTGGATCACCAAGAACTAAGTTATGGGGCTCCAAATACCAGCGTGCAGAACGAAAGCGGCGCGCGCGGCGCTTCTCCGCAGCCGGGTCCCTCGGAAGTGCCTCCAAAACGACCAAGGATATCAGATATGTCTTTGTGAAATCGAGACGAATCTGACGAGACCATCATGACCCCCCCCCTGGTCATGGACCCCTACACAGGCCCTTCAATGCTGTTACTAAAGCAACCAGCAGCGTCGTCGCGCTACTCTGGCGCAGACAAACAGTTCGCCAAGCTATTTCTAAACAATTCCTTCAGACATGTGTGCGGTGTGTGTGGTTGCCTCTGGCACAAGTATATATATCGAACTATGTGTTCCATTCATTATCCAACACCCTAACAAGACAGACATGTAATCCATGTTCGGTAGGCGCCACAAACGGCGATCTACCAGGGGCAAGTTTTTTTCTGTGCAACATATCTGGAGTCAAAAGTATGTATTATAAGAATGACTGCCTGGTGTAATGTATGCAAAGTTCGTAACATATATATAATATGTAATGCATATATGGTGTGTAATGTAGCCTATATATGTATGCACATTTGTATGGATGCATGTAAGATTGTAGTAACATCATTCCTCGGTATATTCGACGAGTTTCAAACCAATCAAAGTGGTTCATATTTCAGACAGCTGCATTCCTACAATACGTTGTGTGGCTTCCCTATAATTCATTTTGATTTAATGAATTTATGTTGCGGTCTGTGTGGACTCTCTCTCTCTCTCTCTGCACGCTGCATAAATTTAATAATTTATTGTGAATAGTGAAAATTGAAATTCTCTTCCCCTATCAAGGGAGTTACTAAGCGCACATATGTATATTGGCTGTGAGATTATCTCTCTCTGTTTACTGCCTCCTTATTGCCCCTCCCTTGCTGTTTGCCACAGCTGTGGGCTTATTACAATCATCCCTAATTACCGTGGTTCGTTACAAATAAACAATACGTTGCCTAACTGGCTACTTTAAAATATATATACTTCCCCAACATTTACTGTATGCACTTGCTCTTTATGATTATCCCCACTTATTACATTCACATATAAATGGTAGTAGGAATCACTGATAAAATGCTGTTAATTAAAAATATTAACAAAATATCGGTGACGATAGAAAACGTTTGAATGTTTGGTAATTTATGTATCAGGGGAAAAATATTTTGTAGCAATCGCAATTTTGTTTTCAATGTACCTTCTACCATGCATATTCTCGGAGAGAAAATTAACGGTCTTAATTATGTATATTTTAAATACTTAGTTGACATTTTGTTTTATGAAAATGTGTACGGTCTTGTTAAAATTCATATCATACTACAGATTATTCCCAAAATTAATTTCAGCTCTTGGTTAATATTTTACTACGACTCTTACTTATTTGTATATTAATTATGATTATTCGTTTGTTATGCGTGTAAAACATAAATATTGCTAGTTTTATTTAATTTAGTCACTGATAAGTTACGCGAATAAACAAAATATTAAAACGCTTAATCGAAATATTTTTTGACAAATTTATACCAATAAAATATAAAATCAAATAAGTTATGAAGTTTTATGTCTCCCGCCAGAACCAACGCGTGGGATACAACTTCCCGAAACTCATAGATACTTAAGTTAGTGATTAGCTCAGTTTGAACCATCCTAAACTGTATGTTGTACAGTAGGATAACATTTGAATTTCCGTTTTTATGTTTATGTTTCAGCTCAAGTCTGCGTGACACAAAAGTAGATGCCTATATCTAAATTATGCATCTCATGAGATCGCTAGTGAAAGCGCCTTCGCTTCAAAATTCACGTGCTGCTACATAAAAAGTTCAAAGAGACAAACTGCACTGAGAGACTGGTGTTTATTTTAGTCTAATGTGGATTTCTTTCTACCAGCAAGTAGTGAATAAAGTTTTTGTGACTTTCAAAGACAGAAGTTTTGGAAGAATTTGACTAAATATTTCTATAACCAACGGAAAGATAAATGTTGCAGATTTTAAAAGTGGCAAAACTTTGTATGAATGTTGTTAAGAACCTTTAAAATTGAATTTTATTTAATTATAATTGTATATATGGAACACAACCAACGTAGGATTTCTGACTCTTTTCCATTGAAGGTAGTAACAGCTACTAAAAATATTCCAAAGTAAAAAAGAAAATATCATTTACAGGTCAGTTATAGACATTCAGTCTATGGGTTAATATTGAGGTTATGCTCGTCTTAAATGATAACTACTGGACAGATTACAATTAAACGAAAATCAAGATTATTTACGCATTAGTCGTACAATATGTTTCCAGTAGCACCAGGAAATTTACGGAAACACCACAACTTATTATAAATTTCAAATATAACTATTTTACGTTTATATAAAACAAGAGCAAGACACTATAGTTGTATTAAAATTATCAGTTTCACTACCAACAAACTCTTTCCAACATTCAGTTATCTCGAAAATAAATATGTAAGTTAAGCGAATTATGTTCCCTGCGCAAATTAAAGAAAACAGCAAATTTGAATTATGCAATAACTAGTCTAACCATAAGACTTTTCATAGGAAAATGGAAATAAAGACACCATTTAAAATTTCCTGGCACTGAATATTGAATTCTCAAAGTTCATGTCCATTTTCACACCTCTAATAATTCTTTATATTCTGCAGGGACAATGCCTCCATATCGTACTACACCTGCTTGCCAAGATCAACAGTATTCTTGCGCAGTAGAAAGAAACAAAACATTTTCCGTATATACCTCTTTTATCGCAACATTTTGCGTTGGTTTAGTTTTAAGGTATTAATTTTCTGCCCATGGGGGGTTTCGCTGATTTTTCCCCAGTTGATTTATGTTTCTGTCTTTCCAGTAGTCTTCACGGTCATTTGATCTTCCAAAGTTGTGTCAACCTGGAGGAGCCACTTTAGCTGGGATGTTTTGTTTCTTTTTTGTTCATTGTTGTATTACATGTATTTGTCCTGTTCAATAAACACAATTTATCAACCAGTAAAGCAATCAAAAACATTTCCCGTCCTCCCGGAAACAACAGCAATGCACAGTGTCAATGCCCCAATGCGTGAAATTCCCACAAAAAGAGATTGAAATGACAAAAGCCAGCTGTTTAGCGAGTATTTGTAACTACGCCTACTTTCTGCCATTGTCCGCACATCGCTGCTCTTGTAAGTGCTGTCGATTTACAAGATGTAATCCCGTAAATACACCGAAGTCTATCATTTGTAAGTTACAAGTACATAATTTTGTTTCTGTCTCCGGAAAATGTTCGCGCAGGTGTTCCTTTCTGCTGCATCTTACACGATACGAATTTCCCTTCGTTAATTGAATATCGGAAGTGTTACGGAAGTGTTAGGTCATATACTAATTGTTTTCATTCGCTTTTGAGAAGTTGTGGGGTTTATCCGAACCATATAAACAGTACACGATTTTCTCACATGCACAGAAAAATTAATTTGTGATAGCCACAAAATATTTTGTAAATTTTCACGTAACGAATTTTTTGGTTGTGAACAAAAACTATTTATTCTTCGCTATTTAACATTTATGGCCACTAAATTAATTTTTATTCTGAGTAAAGAAACATTTTTGGCAGTGATTTCCCATTCCAGGCAAACAAGCTCACACACGGTCTCCGTTATCTAATACCAAAGAGCAGAGGATACTCCCCTCACCAAAACATCTGAAAGTGTTGGTAGTGCTCATGATATGTTCACTCCACTCAATCACATCACAGTCAGAAGCCGAAAAGTTTCTTCTCACCATACCTCATCGGGAGTAGGCAGTGCTGCTCCTCTATGCCACTCGTGACAATAATAGAGCCGGGGATATTCTCCTCAATGCCGGCAGTGCTTTGTCTGATCTCACTTACACTCACAGTCCTCTACTTATTTCTCGCAGAGACGACACTTGCAGCTTCCAGAATCCCCATTTATTTACCACTTCCGCAGACGACCTATCTTCTCAACTCGTGCTCTGGGATCCTTCCCTTAACATGAACATGTGTATATTTCTTCATTAAAATATCACCCAGCTCACTGTTACCACGAAGGCAAACTCCCACATAGCATGACTGACTCAAAGTCCGGGAAACGTTAGCGTGTGCCACCGACTTCCCTGCGTGAATATTCCCAACACCACCCCAAGAGTAACAAAGTCCCGGCACATACTTTAATCTTTGTAGTCTTACGAAGAGTATCGCCACTGCTGTGAAGCATAGCCTCCTGTTCTGGTCATCAAGGCATCTTTCCTCTCGCAGTCTCCCATTGACGCGACGTCTCTCATGCGCTGTACCTCCGGCGCATGACGGCGCAGTCTCCCGTGGCGAGTCCTCATGAGTCTGCTCGCGCACCTGCTTAAGTACTTGTCGGCGCTCCCTCCACGCGAATCCCGTGTCAATGGGTGTCAGCAGGATTGGCCAGGGCGGAAGGGGGGGGGGGACTTGCTCTCCATTGGAAACATAATTTTTTCTATAAAATATGAAATAACAATTTTTTAACAAATAAATTGCTTATTAGCCATGCTACTTAAAAATGCAACTCCCTGCTGGGAGGAATTGCGTTCTTCCTTTTTTTCATTATTTTATTTTGATATTTGTTTGTGCATTTGTATTTAACAGTATATTGTTTATTGTTAAAGATAAACAAACTAATTCATATTACAAGCAGTGGATGTTTGTTGCACCAGGGTAAAACCTAGTAGTAAATCTCACACTTTACTGAACGAAGCTTTTGCTAATTCCTATGCCTCCCCATGGAAAATATCGTGATGACGCCCATGCCCGTGTTTATCAACACGTGGCCCTGTCGGTGAGCCTCGAGAATTCTCTATATATAACGGCATCACATTATATCAACCAGCGCGAATCACAATCAAGTACCAATATTACATAAGGGACAACAGCCAATCTTAATAAAATATCCAATAACGCCTCCTAGCAAACGGTAGTGGAATGCCTATCTGAAACACCAGGCCATCGTGTCTCCATTCTTTAGCGCGGAAACAAGGCAATTAATAATCACCTGTGCTTTCCAAGTCACAGGCTGAAAAGTAAGAAACACGTATACAACACTCGTATGCTACTTAAATAAATATAATGCCAACAACTGGGGTATTGAAGTGTGATGAAACACAACTCCGTCAAAATAAGACGGATAAATATATAAATGGCATACCAAAGTTATAAACGACGCCAACTCTCAACAGAGCTTAATTAACTGTGAAGCATATATACTTATCTAGGAACTTGTCATGCGTTTTGAAGCGGCAGGTAATACTGTAAATGTAAAGCTTCAAGGTTGACTCGTTCGCATCAGAGTTAGATAATGAAGTATTGCGGCGAATGCCGCGTGGTCTTTCTGGCGTTATTATGCATGTTCTTTCACGGGTGGATTCCTGTCAGTATTTCTGGAGTGATGGAAACGTGGAGCACACTGCAGAGAGACGCTGAGTTTTCTGGAGGTATTGTCGTATCCTGAGGGTTTAATTCTATTGCGGAGATGACCGCATTCCATTCCACCCAGGGTTGATGTTCACAGCTCGGGCTTTTGAAGAAACCGTAGCTCAACACGTCTGTTTAAGCCTACGGATTACACGTTGCCATATACACTGTTTTTTTTAAAAACATTATTACTGATGACAATGAAAATCCAACTTCATATTTCGTGTATTTGTAATGAGGCTGTTCGCTGTTAATTATACACTTTTTAAACCTCAGCTTAGTTTTTTTTTTTACTATCCAGTGTCGTCATGTGGTATGTAAAACTTAATATTGCAACAACACGCCGATGTCACGTCTCGCAAATTTACTTGCTTCCGCGTTTGGGCCACGTGTCATAGTGCGCCAGCCGACCAAAACACGTAGGGGGCAGGTTCTCGGTGAAAAGAGCCCCACTTCCGGTAACTACGTGAGTTGTACATCTTGCGACTACAAGAACCTTATAGACTGTGTTAACATACGCTTCGTTTCTTAGTGCGCTTGCTTGCTAACTCTGTGTGCGGCAGTTTGTTATTGTAGTAGTTGATGCTCTACCACCATACCTGGGTGAAGAGTGAGTGAAGAGATTTGGGTGGCTCTTAACATCGAGGTCACACGATCGAGGTCTTTAGGGCCGATGAAGTGGTAAAGCGTTACATTTCAGGCGCATTTTTGGTGATCCCTAAAACAAATTTGCAGTAAACGTCCGGAAATGTAACTGAAGGTTTCAACCTATGCATCGTATGGAAATAATGCCACATGCCGAGCTGCATATAACGGAAAGTTTAGCATCGCCACTTTACAAAGTTGGGAACTTACCACAAAACTATGACGTTTTTCACTAAGAGTTAAACTAACTTTATGAATAACGACAGGATTTTAACATAAAGTTTTGGCTCCTGGTTGGAATCAAGCCCACGTTCGTCAGCTTAGCCACAAGACGGAAAATATTTTGTAAATTGAACCATTCTCGCGATGACATTGAGCGAAGAAAGGAAGCAACTTGCAGCCCTGTCAAGGCTCTTGCAAACATTAAGTTGGCGATGCCTTTTGGATACGCAAATATATCTAGATATTTTTTTATTTGTCTGAAATTCAGCAAAAATAAAGAAGATTTTTTTTAAAATTTCTGTACTTTTCAACAAACGAAAATTCAACTTTGAGTGTGAATTTTTCATGGGATAAAAAGGATTTTGAAAGATGTCATAATTCTTAATTTTGCAAATGATCAGAAACAGTTTCTGGTAGTTAATTTTAAAACACATCGCCCAAACTGCGATATAGTAAAATACTCTCAATATTTCTCAGAAAAAAAATTTGCCAGTGAAGCTTAAATTTACTTCTTAAGTATGACACAAAAGAGCAAAATTATTTGAGCAAGCCAGATGTGATTAACAGCTCGTTTGTAACAGTGCCAGACACGTTGGCAGCACTGAATGAGTGAGTGAAGAGATTTGGGCGGCTCTTAACATCTAGGTCTTGAGAACCGAGCAATTTCTCTCGCTGGAAAATCTCAAATAGAACGTCTTGGAAACTGTATAAAAATGCGCTATCGAAAATATGTCACTCGTAGAAAATTTTCCATTAGCTTGTTTCTTGACGCTTCTCGTCGTCTTCGATACTCTGAGAGACAGTATTTTTTATTAATATACGCTGCCTCTACAAAATCTCGTCCGTCCTTTTCTCTTTTCTCTCCTCATAGGGAAGAACGGGTAGTTATAAAACCAGTATCATTCCAGATTGTGTGTGATTTATGTCAGTTTCCTTTAGGTGCACGCACAGCTCCGATGCTAATCCCAGTTCAAACATAACCCGTCCTTTAGTGCGCTGTAAAAAGTGTTGGGCCTAACTCAGAACGCCTACCCGCCCTTATTACAACCCGTCACGTACACGCAAATACTCATGCAGAGCGTTTCTGAAACTCTGTGCCAAACTTCGGGAGGCAAAATCCTCAGTCAATATGTTCAAGTAAACTCGTGTACGAAACTACCGCGATAGTGACAAGCAACCTTTGAAAAGCACTACAGATATTTGATTTTTCCTTCAAAACTTGTGACGCTGCGTAAAATGTTTGTCTACGCAACTTGTTTCGGCAATCGATATAAGGGTAGTTTTAGTTGCGGTATTAATCTGAGTAGTGAGAATCGTAACCAAAATTTATAATTTGGTTACTGTATTTACGTAATTTTTTAAGATAAGTATAGGTGTTTTTGCTCTTCGCAGTCTGCTATTAAAAATCCAAAATTAATTGCTCTCTCAATATAGTCCTGGCGTACCTGTGGTCATATTTTACGAGGATACTGAACAATTAGGTTTGCTGGATGATGGTTTTTATATATTAGTTTTCTGTTAAATGTGTTTTGGCGTGCTTGTTCTTTTTACCTTACAAATGGTAATAATTTGTGCTTACCACAATTTAGTTATGTAAAATTTTTTGCACTTGTTTGTAGAATACATTTACATACTTATATATAAATATATATACATACACTTGTTATGATTTTGTTGAATTAAAAGCTGATTTTTGAATTCAAAGTTACTTTTTGGAGAATGCATTAATTAGCCTAGCACTGTTTTCATGTTGTGTAATTTTCAAAATAATTGGTTACATCTAGCAAACATTTACCGCGCATCCTAATTTGTTTTTCTTGTGAACTGATACCAAATGCTCCCAATTTCTTTTTTTTCAGTCGGAATAATAACGAGCAGTAACAAGATAAAGAACTAACTGACTCTCAAATTTTGTCGGGAAGCTATATAAATGTAATTACGCTCACTTTAAAAATTTAGTTATTTTCTGTACTTTTTTACAGAGTGACTGTTATGGACTACTTAAGAAACTTATACTATTCATAACGTTCTGAAAGTAATTTCGACAACACATTTTACACTTTCACTTTTACACATTTATGAGCTAAACGCGGTGCTGAATAGCTGTACATACTTTGATTAGCTATTTATTTTCTCACAACTACAAATGAGCGGTCGAATTGTACCACCATAGTACGCCAGTATAAACATCCCTCGTATTGCACTATAACATAACATTTTCTGCTCCTTCGCCAGATAAAATAAGGAAAATTCTATAAATGCAACACTCGAGGAGTGGATGGATATTAACATTTTTATTCGATCACCCTTGAGGGTTACAGAAAGGTCTCAAAGTGCCGCAAGTACGCAAATTCACCCATCAAGTAAGCAACTTAGTGTACTTGGCAAGTACACACGCTGTGTGCACTATACTAGGAATTGGGTTGGCTCTAGTATATACTTAGTGACGTAACAGGCGGGGCGAATAATGCACATGTGTATATTTGAAGGACATTTTGGATACAGCATATGTTTCAGGAGTTCATGCTTTGCGAGACCTCCAAGACCTTCCCAAAGCCCTTAACGGCCAAGTTAAATATCTGCGGACACATCCCATCGCTCTTTCTTTTCGTAATTGATGTAGGAACTCTCTCCAATCAACAAGGCACGACACTTCAGGGGCACATACTGTATACGCCATCACTGGACGTCGTCACGACAACATTAAGCTGCCGACTGCTCGCAAACTTAGAGCGGGATAACATCTAGTGCCACAGAGGGACGTAATCTGCGACATCGGCGAGCGGGATCTGGAAGGAAAGAGAAACCCCCAAGCCTTGCGGAGGACGGGACGGGTGGGGTGAAGGAGGACGCAGATATTGACATAACGATTGTCGCGTGGGTCGCACGCGCGGGGGAGGGGGTTCGGCGAGATGGGGTGGAAGGAATCCACCCTAGCTTTTCGCTGTCACGCCACCAACGTCGGTTCGCCGGGTAAAAAATGACCCACTTTGTGAGGCCGGACACGAACGTCGGGGAGCCTGGCAGCAAGAAGCGAAAACACGCATTCTCGGCGAATTTCACGTGAATAATCCCGAGGCATACCTTCCTTCTAAATCATAACATTTCCCTTCAGTGGCTTACAATTCTCTGTGTTTAATTCCACGCTCGTGATAAGTATACATGCGAAAAAAAAAAGTTGAATTATTTATAAACTCTATGATTATGACTCCGAAACATTTTTTTGCATGGCGAAATTAAACCATTCAGGTTACTCACAATTTTTCTGAAGCACTGCTAAGATTCTACTTTCGGGATATTCCTCCGCCTCATGCGAAATGCAAAAAGGCGTAACAAAGTATAGGAAATTACACCAAAGGGACAACGCATCGCATTCGTGCGCACTCAGTGTAATCATATTTTGCACGATAACTATGTTTACTAGGTATTACGTACACGTCTATTTTCTATTTTTTATTTATATCAGGAATTTAAATGTTATTATTTATATACAGAATGTTCCGCGACTCAACCGACATACTTCGGCAGCGTGTTATACAGATCATTGGGAACAAAAAATGTCATATACACAAGCGGGCTATGCAGCCGCCCCATTTCAGAGTTACAGGGACGTAAATGCAATAAAAACACAAATTAGAATTACTGAATATCTTCAATGAAATTTACTCCATCCATGTTGTAAGTCCCACACAAGCTGTTCAAAATGTGCCCTATCTGACGCTAAGCAGGCTGCTAGTGTGGCTGGCGTGGCCAGTCTCTGTTACTGTGTCGAGGTAAGTTTACACGTACAGAGTACGTAGCCATTGTGTTTTTTTACGGATACTGTGACGTAAATGGGCGTGGTGCAGCAGCTGAGTATCCGCGCAGGTGGGTAGGAAGAGGTGGACTGAAAAATGGTAGCGTTGTTTATAAATTAAAACAACAAAAGAAAAATTGTTATTCATAATCAATGAAATTAAATGGTGGCGTAACAAATAAGCTTATTTGAGCTAAACCTACGTGCAAAGCTACCGAAAAACATAATGTGTAACTTTGTTCCCTTCTCGAACAGGACCAGCATGGGTGAATTGAGAGAATGTAAATAAATAACAAATCACGTACACTGTAAAAAGTTTTTCCGAGGAGACGGCCCTCTAGCGGAACAAGCTGGGCGTGAATCATCGACTAAAATAAATCAGATCAGGCAAGAATGTGAACTCGAGTACTCAGAGAAAACCCGCTAGGCATTAGCAAAGTCAGTAATCATACCACTCGAGGAAAAACCATACTCTTCGCTTCATTTTTCAGAGACTAGTTCGTTTACCTCGCCGCAAATGAAACTCCCGTTATTGTTTGTTGAACGCCATGCGTTATTACATTTAAAATGTAATACTACGAGTGATATGTTAAGTAAAACAGTTTACAGAGTATATAAATTTCTATAATGAAAGTACTGAAAAAATTTGTTTGTGTATATTTATTTTTATTCTTGCAGTGGCATGAAGTGAAGTGTTGCAAAGTAAGCTGGTGTTTTCTCAGTGCTGTACACACTCAGCGCACGTAGCAGGAACCAGTAACAAGGGTGGGGCCGGAAGAAAATGGATATACTGCGGCCACTCACGTGAGAGTGACGAGGCACCTGCTACACACGTGCTGTGACGTCGAATGCACTTCTACGTTTAACTGGCCGATGTGTAAACTAGCAAACGATTAGGTATAGCAAAGGGCAAAACACAGCTTACCTTGCAACAGTTCACCACACGCCGTTGGCTTCTTGATTGTCAACTGTGTCCTCCAATATTCACTATTGCTTAAATTGTTGATATTACTATATATTAAATCTCACTTCCAGAAGAGATGATTTACTCTCTCTTCGGTGTGACCATAATGTGTGTGTTATCTTAAATCTGTATAAATAAAGTTGTAATTAACAGTGACGTACGTTGTTGAGGTTTTATGAAGACGTCTCATAATCAACAAACTTGGATAATTTAGATTTTCTCATTTTTGAGGATAAATTTGTAAAAGTTTTTAGAAGTCGACTACTTAACTAAACTTCCTTGTAGTACAAACAAAACCTTAACGAATTGTGTGAAACTGTAACGGATGTCCAAATAAGTTTTCGTTACATTATTAACTTTCACAGTCTATGAAATTCATCAAAGAAAAAGTTTCCTCTTTATTACTGTCATATCCGTAGAGGAAGATGTATACCGAGGAAGTAAACCTTGTTTGTAAAGCGGTTATTACTCATCTTATTTATATTTCAAATACAGGAAAGAAATTCTAATTGATAACTTTTGAAAATGTTACAAAGAAAACTTAAAATTGTCTTCACGAGAAATAGACAGTCACNCCAAATAAGTTTTCGTTACATTATTAACTTTCACAGTCTATGAAATTCATCAAAGAAAAAGTTTCCTCTTTATTACTCATCTTATTTATATTTCAAATACAGGAAAGAAATTCTAATTGATAACTTTTGAAAATGTTACAAAGAAAACTTAAAATTGTCTTCACGAGAAATAGACAGTCACTTAAGTACTGAACAATACACGTGGTATTTTATTTTTCTTCGGGATTCTCCGGAGTAGAAAAGGCCTGCACAAAAGAACGTTACCATTATGAGAAAAGTGTGAACATCTGCTGTCCCATTTCTTTCGCTCTTTCAGCAGGACGCTCANTTTCTTCGGGATTCTCCGGAGTAGAAAAGGCCTGCACAAAAGAACGTTACCATTATGAGAAAAGTGTGAACATCTGCCGTCCCATTTCTTTCGCTCTTTCAGCAGGACGCTCACGAATCTTCCGTCACAAAAGGAAAGAAAGCGGCGTCTCGCCGCATTCAAAAGAGATTGTGCGGTTTTGAAGTCTGTCATATCCGTAGAGGAAGATGTATACCGAGGAAGTAAACCTTGTTTGTAAAGCGGTTATTACTCATCTTATTTATATTTCAAATACAGGAAAGAAATTCTAATTGATAACTTTTGAAAATGTTACAAAGAAAACTTAAAATTGTCTTCACGAGAAATAGACAGTCACTTAAGTACTGAACAATACACGTGGTATTTTATTTTTCTTCGGGATTCTCCGGAGTAGAAAAGGCCTGCACAAAAGAACGTTACCATTATGAGAAAAGTGTGAACATCTGCTGTCCCATTTCTTTCGCTCTTTCAGCAGGACGCTCACGGTCTGATACTTTGTTATTGCCTGCTTTGTTCTGTACATACACAGGCCTAAGCTGTACTACTCTGGGTGACTGTGGTAGAATGCTACGCAGCGTTCTGTCGCATTCATGGCCCTGTCGCTCCTGTTCCACTCAAAAAAACAATAAATCGAACAAGTTGCAGCGAAACTAAGCAAGCAAGAATATTATAATTATATTGAAAATACTCTTCTCAAATTGAAATGTATATATTTAACTTATGGCCATACAGCGAAAATATATTCATAATGTTCATATTGCTATTCAAATTAATGCATTTTTTAAAGTATTAAAATCGTTCTATTTATAAAAAATGGAACTCATTGTACATGCTTCGCGAACTTCCGAACATTAAACTGTAGATAATTATAATACTCTGCTAAGTGGTGTGCATCCTGATGGATGCCACTATTGGTTTATGTGATGCTTATACATATATACATGTATTTATATAATTACATATATCACGGGTGAAGTACGACTTTAAGTTTCTTTACAATAATATTAATTGAGAACGTGCAAACAACTTATGTTTTTCAAATTGAAATTGAATCACTCGTTTATTAGAATATCACAAAAAGACTTGAGGTTGTTTACCGAATCTGTGGGCAAATTTGTACCAGAACGACGAAGGTCTGCAGTCGTCGACAACCTCCCACTCTCGTTATTTTATTTCACTGAAATGATTGCAGTTGCCATTATTTGTTTGGTGAGTACTGCCACATCGAAAAATCTAGATCGGCCCAAACCGCCAGGGACATAATATATGTGACGAATTTTGTAAGCTTGTCACAGAGCGGGAGCACCCGCAGTAAACCCAACCACACCATGACAGTGACGTTCTACTCCCTTTACTTCCATACCACTCGTTTGAACACAAATGAGTTTTACCAAAATCTATCAATATCAGCAGAGTTTCAATTTAAGAGTACAAATAAATAACACAGTTCCAAAATATTGCTAAATAGTCAACCATCCCCTGATGCAGATTGGAATACCAAGTATTTACCCCAACAAAATTATGAGAAATTATTAACAGGCAGTTTGTTTTATTTCGTTTATATGTGGACATATTCCTTTTTCTCTTTTTTCATATGAAATCCTTAATGTCAAAAATAGAAGCATGATAAAGATTACAAACCGCCAATAAAAAGGCTATAGAAGACTTTACATTGAAAATGTTTATAAGGAAGAAATTATGTAAAGTTACATTAATTATGGGCTCACAGAGCATAATAAACTTAGCCCAAATGTTGCAAAGTTTCAAAAGTTTACTAATTATAATCTTTAAATTATATCTTTAAAATATTTTACCTATAAAAACCCCATAATAAAACCCCTATAAAACATGGCGGGATATGTTTTCTGCCATGTTAATACCGGATTCTGTTGAGGTCCCTATCCTTTATACTTTCCTAAGACGAAACACTACCACTTTTATAGTCTAAAAATACGTTCATCAGTGTTGAAACACATCCCAAATGGTTTCCGAAGTGGTTCAAGTCCAGTGAATTCAAATCTTGATAACGCAGATCGTAGCGTCAGACAGTTGCTAGACGCCTGCCTTACATGTTGGTAGGAGGGTGGCATCGGCATTGCGAGGGGGTGGGGCAGCCTAGGCCTCGCACCTTCAGTCTTCACTCACCTGCCAAGCCGCGCACCCTCGTCCGCTGCGACGTCTTCGGAGGCAACGTCAAACGGATCATCCACTAGATAAGTCGCAGCTCCCTCGTCGATAATCCCGTGTAAGACGTATAATTTGCGGCGTTGAAAAATTAAATGTCATTTACGGTGTTTATGCACTGTCACAAACTCATGCACGACGAGTGAATTGCGAACGTAGGTTTCTGTCGTTAGGTATTTACAACCACCGCGGGTCAAACCCAGGATATAAGCGTTAATTTAATTTTATCAATAAAATTTTTAGAAAGTAATTTTATAGTTTTATTACATATACAACTTATTTAAAAAGTTGTATTGTAAAAAATTAAGTGCTGACAATAAATTTTAGTACGGTTTTATGAAAATAGAATAACTGATCATGTAAAATGTATAACTTATTTATTTAGAGATTTTTGGCTTTCGTTCTGTTTGCTTCCGAATTCGTTTAGATACTCTGCTGTGGGGTCGTCAGCTAGTATAAGCAGCCGACAAGTCAAAGTGTCATAGCAAGAGCAAAATATATTAATATTTTTTATTTTTTATTTGTAATTCTAAACTTGTAAAATTGAGAATTTTTTCCCCTTCATTTAATGGCCAAGGCTACCTGAACATCGAGGTCACCTAGATTCTGGAAACACCTAAATTTCGAAGTCACCTAAATTTCATGGCCACCTAACAGATGAGAGCGTCAAAAGAATACGGTTGTCGATAAATACGTCTGCCGCAAAACCGGAATGAAGGAGCATAAGCAAGCTCAGTGAACACTTACCGACGTCTTTTAAACTGAACTGCGATGTTGCAGCCCGAATACAAGCATCGTAACGTTTTTGTTATTTTTTTATTTGCTGTGATTCTTATATTTTAGCCGGAAAGGTAAACAGCCCACCTTTGCATTGGATTTGGAATGTATTGTGCCTCGGCTTGTTAACATGTCGTATTTGCAGTCGGCCTTTCCAAACCCAGCTGCCCTAACGTCGCTCGTCGCTTTGCAGCCAGCTGCGGTAATGAGGTCGCTTTGGTCTCGGGGCTAGCAAAGGCCCGCCAACAAACAAGCGGGAGTCGGACGCGATAGCCTCCCTCCCGTCGCAGAGTCCAAACACGACGGCGGCGGCGCGGTGTTTGCGCGGCGAGTTTATGGCGGTAAGTTGGTTCGCGAGGGCGTCGGGGTGCCTAATAGCCGCGAGTGCGCGGTGCCAAACGGCTGCTACTTCCTGGTTACCCGACGGCAGCTCGCTGCTCCACAAACGCCCAGCGTCGGTGTTGGAAGGTGGGGGTTGTAAACGGGAGGGCGATAATTAGTAATGAATCGGGCGGGCACTGCCAGCCGATCCAATCAGCCCCTGACCGGTGTGAGCGAGCGAGCGTGCAACGTCCTTTATTTCCCTTGCCCTTCTGCTAACACGCCGGACACATTGCACAACTGTTCCAGATCGCAGCACGTGACCGCTGTGATGGTCACTCCCCCCTTCCCCTTCCCAACGCCCCCGCCCTTCTTTCCGGCCGGCGACCCCATTTCCCACAGGCGCGCAGGTAAATCTTGGCCGGAGCGATCCCCGGCGCATGAATTGTTTATTCGGGCCGGGCTGGAATCCACGCTCTCGCACAGCGATGCCTGCCGTCACGTCGTGTCCACCGCTGTGATGGCCGGGCGCACGGTGGGATCGCAAACAGCCACGCCCAGCCCGGGGGGCCTGTGGCAAACGGNTCCACCGCTGTGATGGCCGGGCGCACGGTGGGATCGCAAACAGCCACGCCCAGCCCGGGGGGCCTGTGGCAAACGGAGCCACAAAGGGACGTGAAGGGCTGTAATGCTTTCATCAAACACCGACTTATGTCTAGTGCTAGGAGGGCTTTGTGTCTAGAGCCTGTTCAGACGAGGTACGAATACTACTTTCAAGACACCACACACATTTCGAACGCGGTTTTCGAGTTCTCCATAATAGGTAAAAAAAAAATTAAAATTCCTTTTCACATTGCTCTATTGCAAATAATAATTGTATTGAAAGTAAACACTCAAAAGTGGTACAGGGACGTGTACTGGACATTTATACAGACTCTGCGGTTATAAAATCACCACCACCACCAGGTCGACGGAGGAAATTATTGAGATCGGGCCCAAACTGACCTTACTGCCTCACCCTCCTGGAGGTGTACGTGCAAGAACCTTCCAGCTTTCCCCTCCCTTGGCGTGTCCCGAAGTGTGCAAAAATGTTCTGGACCAGAGTGCCTACAATATAAATACAGCCGTAGCCGGAGGGTCGGTGGTCTGTGATAGCAATCTGGTGAAGTGCGGCGAAATACGAACAAAATTCGGGCTATTGAAGGACGTTGAAGAAGAGGATTGGTGGTGAACTAGAGTGCGGTGGAAAGCGAGGTATCTGACAGCCTGAGGACTACTGTGCGTGGGAGTTTGCGTGGCGCCCCAGAACATGCTGGACAGACAAGTTTGTACTTTTGGACTGAAATTAGGTGGGACTGAATTGACGAGTGATTCAGATTTGATAGTAAATACTGTAACTCTCTGTTACCACATATTTAATTATAAACGGTAATTTAACCGGTAGCAATAAACTGTTTACAGAAACTAAATTAAACTATATGATCGTATTAATTTTTGTAGAGTGACGGGCGATTATGTAAATATTAACTGTAAATACCAAATTATAACATTTAATGTCAAGGTATTACATTTTGAATAATTATTTTGTGGGTTGCTTCTAAATAAATTAGTTAATTATAATTAGCTCTTTTGTTTAATTAAAACCACCATTCCTTAAAGAACCTGGCTATGATTTGTAGCAATATATTGTCAGAGAGATATTAGTTTTAGTTTCAAAATAAGTGTCACAGAACATCTTAAATAAGCTAGAAACCAGTTATTCATTGTGACGTGGAAGATCGTATCTTAAGAATATCATGGTTAGGAGGGTAAAATATTCTTACTTTGCCTTTTTCCTGATCTGCCACAGTATCTGTTGTACTACTCCATTCCTACACATAAATAGGACGGAATATGAGTCACTATTCTTATCTTATGGCTAATCCTTTTCCCTGTTAGGTTTTATGGAAATTACGTAGTAATGTATGTTAAAATTCAAGTTAAACTCATAAATAAAAAATATACACCACACAAACTAAGTGAAAATCACATTAAAAAAACTTTCATCTCAGAACACATTAGTAACCATATCGCAATACTACTAGTAAAAACATTTGCACGTGGAAACTGGACACTCGGGAAACATGAAAAAAAAAGCAGTTTAAATAGAGCGCTGCCGTAGAAGAATGCTTAAATTACTAAGATAAACGATTTTTTATCAACGATCAAGTGATTGTAGAATTAAAACGGGGAAACCGTGGCCTTTCAGCATGGCAAAGAAAACGAGGAATTTGGGTTGGACAGATAAGATACGATAGGCTGATCAAGGAACTCGTTGGAATTCCTGTAAAATGAAAGAATGTTTAAGTTAAACTCTATATATTATATAATGAACACCGACAACTCCTCCTAGATAGCACTGTAGAGACCTCTTGAAAATAGAGAAAACACTGCCAACCACACCCAGGAATTTTTTTTACGAAGGTTAAGACGGTAATTTGTCCGTCAACGTAATGGATGGATAAGACGGAAAACACGTAATAAAAGTATTTCAGTTTCAGTAGCTTAAATTGGCTGGAGGAACAACGATTTCCTGTCCTATGTCTAAAATATTGTATATGTTATTTTTAATTCCGGAGTATAGTGTCATTACTGTTACCGCTGCAACTGCTGGCGAGCAGTGGCAGATCTAGACACCCATTAAGGATACCAATGATACGAATGATACCACTTGAAGGACAATTAAATGCAGTGTACATTATGTTCAAACTGCATGCTTAACTGCAAGTATTAATAAATAATGCTCCCATTAATATCATTACTTAGTAGCTACGATAACTAAATATATTAACAAATTTCTCACTACTTAACTACGCTTATTGTATTTGATAGTAGCACATTATTAATAACGTAGTTTCTTTAAAAGATAATCTCATTTTTTTCTTAACCTGCTCGCCTCCCACCAAGGTGAACTGGGTTCAATCCGCGGCCGGTTCACTCCNGATAATCTCATTTTTTTCTTAACCTGCTCGCCTCCCACCAAGGTGAACTGGGTTCAATCCGCGGCCGGTTCACTCCTGATTTTTTCATGTGGGAATCGTGCCGGACGATACCGCTGGTCGGCGGGTTTTCTCGGGGATCTACAGTTTCTCCCGCCATTTCATTCCGGCGCTGCACCTGAATCGCCCTCATAGGATCTCAAGAACTCGCTGTTAAGAGCCACCCAAATCTCTTCACTTATTCATTTTTCCCGTGTAAATTCAAGCAACATGGGAGGGGGTCCAGACCCCTCAGAAAACCCTTTGGATCAGCCACTGCTGGCGCAGCTGAATGCCGTGTTGAAAACATTTGTCTCCGTATAATCAGTTGCACGTATGCCGATGTGCGCCGAGTATTTTTGTAACAGTTCGTACACAGCCGGGCCGTCACGAATATCAGCTGCTGCCAGCTGGGCCGTGCCGGCGGACCAAGGACAGGGATCTGGGGAGGTGAGCCACCGTCACTTGTGAGGCTTACAGTAGAATACAATTTATTGTAAAAAAAAAAATTCTAAATCCCACCTTTGCGGGTTATGGAGCATTAAAATAAAATTAATGTTGGCACTTGTCAAGGAAAAACTATATAAATAAAGGAATACTTTTCAATACTTGAAAAATTAAATTTTTAGTAATTCAGGGAGAANGTCAAGGAAAAACTATATAAATAAAGGAATACTTTTCAATACTTGAAAAATTAAATTTTTAGTAATTCAGGGAGAACCATAAATCCAACATATGCATCAGGTACCGTACATTCAATAATTAAAAAAAAAAACCAAATTGTTTTGTGTGTGATCATTTTGATTTTATACGCTAGTCCAAGGAATTATTTTCTTACGTAAATTATTTGATGTTTGCGATTTTCTTTAGATTGCCTGCATGTCCCAANACTAGTCCAAGGAATTATTTTCTTACGTAAATTATTTGATGTTTGCGATTTTCTTTAGATTGCCTGCATGTCCCAAAAAGTGTTTGAACTTTATGGGATAATGAAAAAGTATATTTGTACGACGCATGAATAACCAGTTTAGTTCTTTGCTTGTAGAGGAGATGCAGAATTAGATGTACTGGTCAGCGTTATTTCCTTGCATTTCGGTACCTCTGTGGCTCACACAAAACTCCCAGGTCTGAAATGTAAAATTTCCCGTGGAGCTCTTTTAATTTACCACTCTCATCGCAACATTTCAAGCGCGAATGCTCTTTTTACACCTTTGTTTGTTCTGTCTAGCATCATTAGCATTTCCCTAACATNCGCAACATTTCAAGCGCGAATGCTCTTTTTACACCTTTGTTTGTTCTGTCTAGCATCATTAGCATTTCCCTAACATTATTAATCTTCCCGCAGCTTTATTTACTGCTGTCACTGTGCTGCCTTTTATAAAGTCAAAAACTGTGAAATTGAAACTGAACTCTCTCACTGGGGAAAAAAAAAGTAATTATGTAAACAGTAGAAAAAATACAAATGCAGCATGATGTGAGTTNCGGCATGATGCGAGTTTCAGTGAAATAATCACAACACACGATACATGACAGAGCAAACACAGGCGTACCACAGTAGGCACGCGTTAAACTGAAACAAAAGAAGTAAAATACAATACAAACGGAATTGTGGTAACTAATCGCAAAGCTACGGAAATTTGTTATGATACAATGAAAAGCACTATTTTAGTAAGTTTAGCTAAATAAAAACGAAATATCTATCAATGTGAAATGAATAGGCACAAATATCTGGCAATGTTAACTTAATTGATACAGAACCAGATAAGTTTTTATGATTTTTTTTAAATTTTATGACACTGTTGTCAGTGAGTTAAACTTGGAGATATGTTGGATTTTCTGCAGTGCCCAAGCTGATTACGGAAAAAAGCCAACCGAATGTGTAATTATTTCCACATAAGTGTTTTCATTTTCATTGCTCATTTACACACAACCGATTTTATTTTCGTAGATATTTTTTCACAAGTTTTTGAACTATATACTAAAAGTGAGGTGAAACCATCTACGTCATCTGCGAATGCCTCCGGTGCCGACTCGCCCATAGTTAGTGCAGCTGTGCAAGTCACATGGTCAACACAGATGAACGTGTTTGTTTATATTTGAATTTTAAAAATACCCGCCCTTAAATATTAACAAAAAACTTCGAACAATTTAGAAACATCTGAAAGCACTTACTGTGCGTGCCACAAGTGCCGGCGGATGCCCCCCCCCCCC
>NQII01003240.1:127622-142775 GCA_002778355.1 Clitarchus hookeri | reverse complement strand
AGCGTGTGCGTCACGCGCGCGCTAGTGGGAGCAATCCAGCGGACGACGCAACCTATCCCGCCACAGCTA
Source organism: Clitarchus hookeri (assembly GCA_002778355.1). Classification (NCBI taxonomy): domain Eukaryota; kingdom Metazoa; phylum Arthropoda; class Insecta; order Phasmatodea; family Phasmatidae; genus Clitarchus; species Clitarchus hookeri. The sequence continues at coordinate 142,706 of NQII01003240.1, read as the reverse complement.
CAGTCAAATGCATACACCTGTGGACAACCACTTCTATCTCAATAAGTGCTTGCTGGGTTTTCAAAATAAACACGTCACTGAACTCGCCACTTGACAACATGTTATACTATAGGCAGAAATGCGTAAATTGCCCTTTAAAAAAGCACAGTGATATCGATATATTAGTACTTACAATTACATTTCGGACAGACATTGACTGTAGCTTATGAGGTCCGTAGTGACATTAACGAATCCAAAATCAATATTTCGATTCCTTCAGTGGTTCGGAAGATATTTGGGGCGAACTGAATTACCCTACAAAGGGTTATTGACAGATAAGCAGTGTACCCTCTTTCCCTCTACGTCACGAACACGTATAATAATGTGCTAGTAATTTGTGCAGGATTACTCTTAGCTAATTGTAGATTTTTACTTTTCTTCTTCAAGCAGTTAATGGCAACGCGTATAATAAATTTAGAGCAAAACAATTGTTGGCTACTTTGCAGTTTTAACAAATCATAGGTGCTTCTTCCCTTCACCCAAGTTCTACGAATTTTATGTAATAATATCTGGTGTACAACAAACAGCTGTGATTACAGTTTTAAGCATTTCAGGTTCGACAAACTATCCAAGGCCACCATAAAAAAAAAACGAACCTTTAGAACCCTTCCACAGCATTGTTTGGAATTATGTCACTCAATTAACGGGTGTTTCGGAGCATACTACATTATCAAATTCCTTCACCGGTAGAACTCTGCACACTTCTATGGGACGTTAAACGACTGCAGTCAATATTTTAATGGTTTATAAAAGTTGGCGAGGCTACGGTATATTACAAACAACAGACAAATGAGCGAGAAAATGCAAACAGAACGTTTTCAATACAGGTTGTTCGGCAACTCAGTGGTCAAACTCCAGTCGTAGTTTCTTTGAACCAACAGGATACGCTCATATCCGGAAAAGTATATTTATATCAAATAATTGTGTTCAAAGTTACGGCGTACAACGCCTGCAGAACAGGGCTGTTCGCTCATGCATGTACGACAAGTTACATAGTAAGTAGGCGCGCGACGCTGCGTATATAATAATTTAGTTTTGCTCATCTACGACCTATGCAACTTGATCTACACCCATTATCGCACCGCCTTGTTCTCCAGGCGTTGTACGCTGCAACTTTGAATGTAATTAAATGATATAAAAATACGTTTCCGGATATAAGTGAATAAGGCTTTTGTGTAACTATTGGCCCAAATAAACTGTGTCTGGAGTTTGAGCACTGAGTTTCAGAACATCCGGTATAACTAACAATCTTATTTTCCTCNAGAACATCCGGTATAACTAACAATCTTATTTTCCTCTCCTGTGAAGTAGACCCAAGTCTAAGATACACCAAAAAGGAATATATTTATGAAAAAAAAAATATTTTAATAACTCTAAAACTTGTGTCTCACCCACTTAAAACATAGGCCTATGCGTTTAAGTAGCGTACCTTGGTATCTATTGTTTACCAAATTATATATTAATAGCTTAGTTGTTTCCCGAGATATGACACAAAATTTTGGTTTCTTTATATGGCGAAATCATACAAAATGTTGGACAAACAGGCTGTGTATCGGCACATTTGATGCTTGCAATAGATACCTTCCGCCTAGCAAGTTTAGTAAAAATTGGTCAAACGGTGTAGTATTTATACCAAATAAACCTGAAATTTTTATATTGTCGTCACTTTATAAATAGGTGTNAATTGGTCAAACGGTGTAGTATGTATACCAAATAAACCTGAAATTTTTATATTGTCGTCACTTTATAAATAGGTGTTTTATTTCTTTAAACTGCATATGTCAACAGGCCATACTGTATTGTTAGTTACCTGTGAAATTTGGCGGGAATATATTAAGTAGTTTTCGAGATACAATGTAAAAGTTTTTTCTCAAGTAGCGCTAACTTAAAAAAATGGTCTCTAAATTAAAAATTTATGTGATGAACAGTCCATGTACGAAAGTTATTTAAATTGGTTAAATAGTTCCCAGGATATAAAATAGCGTCATAAACCTTAAAATACCTACCATTTTGAAAGTAAGCACACGGCGTGGTCGGTAACTATAAAAGTCGGATGACTAATTAACTAATATAGGTGTACCGATATTGGTGAAATTCGGGTGACGGGTACAAAAGTTTTAGGGACTCACATACAAAACTTTCCTGACTGTTATTCATATAGCATATGAAATTGCCAAGAATTAAACATTGCAATCTAATTGAGAAAGACTTGAACTGCAAGACGTAACGAACTTGTGTAATATGCTCAAAATGATTATAAAACCACAAAATGTAATAATTTTTCGAATAAATGATTTTAGTGAATTTTATTTTAGTTTTGAATAGATATTGAAAACAAATTGTTATTAAACATCAACATAAAAGTTATGGAACGTATTTATGTGCAAATACATGCCCGTAGAATAACGTTTTTAGCATACAAAAATTTAGCATAAAATAATAAGAAATTAAATATTTATAGTAATGCACTGAACGGGAAATAAACCCACGCTCATTTAGATACTGTATACCAGAAAAGCACGGGTCAATATGAAACACTGGTGTGTTATGGCGCATAAAAAAAACTTATAATGTAAGTATCGAAACAGTATAAATATCGCATACGTTGCTCTAGAACTCGTGAGAAAGGATCTATCGAGTGATAAAACAAAACACAAGAAAAATACAGAAAACAGAGAGACAGGGGTATTTTTTTCCCGTGGTTAAGTATGCGAAAGAATACAGGTCACTTTGGGGCCATGGTGGCTGAGCGATTAGAATGCTCGCCTCCTACCATTGCAAACAAGGCTCAATCCCCGGCCGGTTCACTCCAGATTTTCGCAAGTGGAAATCGTTCTGAACGATGGCACTGACGGCGGGTTTTCTCGGGGATATCCCGTTTCTCCCATCCTTTCATTCCGGCGCTGCTCCATTCACATCTCACTTCACCCTAATCGGTTGTCAAGACCTCTATGTTAAGAAGCGTCCAAATCTCTGCACTCACTCAATACTGGTCACTGAATAAATAGCGGCTTATGATTGGCTGAGCCGGCCCGTAAGAACCCGGAGTCACAGAACACCAAACAAAGATCGTAATAAATTGACGAGAACAGTTTCATGCACGCAAAGGGAGGATGACGCATGAAAAAAAAAAAACTTCCAACGTATACACGCAGGTTTGGTTTATCTTTAAAAAAAAAAGCGCGAGATCGGACCACACAGTAGATAAGTATAGTCTATTCGCAGTTTCTTCACACTTATTGAATCAAAACTTTCAAACACACCCAATGTACAAAGTATTTCGGTGTTTCCTAAATGTGTCATGTATCACAAGCTTTTTTGTTTCTGTTGACATAAAAAATACCTTATTTTTGGTTAATCTGAAATTTTATTAATATTTTATTTATAAATTATAATATTTTTATTATAATTAATATGACTAACACAGTGAGAATTCAAGTGTGTTGGTAGTACCTAGTTAACAATAATTATTTAGCAAAATATTATTAAACTGAATGCGCAAGAATGCGGTGCGTTGTCCCTTTGGTGACATTTTCTATACTCGGTTTATATTTTTATTTTTACATGATACGGAGGAATATCCTGGAAGTATAACTTTAGCAGGGCTTCGGAAAAGAGTGCAAAGTAACCGTGAATCGACTTTATCTGGTAGTACATAGTTGCATGTTGGAACAACACGGCGCGGAGTTCAGGGTAAGGAGAGGGGTATAATCACTATCCTTATCTGCGAGTCTGTTGTACGTGAATGCCAGCTTGCCGTGTATGGAACGTTTCCAGAAGACGTAACGTTATCGTGCTTACGTAGCGTGGAAATACTGATGGCAAGACTGTCTGTCGCACTGCAGACATACTGAACAATTACGTCAGTAAGGTTTATAATTTGAGCATTATATTATCTGAACACAAGTACTGATGGAGCACTAAAATAATACAACATTTAGGACATCCTAATACTGAAATAAGCAGCCTAACAATTAAGAATGATTATAAAAAATTTAATTTTTAAAGAAGTATTAAGGAAAGTTGAATTAAATATCTTTATTCAAAATACCCTATTTACAATTTATTGTATTTTAGACTAATACCGGTGTTGATAAGTATTTGAATTTTTATGAAATAACATACATGATATGTTATCTTAACGACTGTTGTTAATTAAGTTATTTAAATGTGGTATTTTAGTATACCTAATAATAAGAAATGCTCGTGGTCAATTGAAAGTAAATGTGTGTGAGTCATTAATTCTGCATAATAGCAAGATGTAATAAATATATATAAATATTTTCACTCGTTATCTGTTGTGAATTCGTATATCAAGACCCCAAAGTCTCTAGTAAAAAAAAAAAAAATTCAGAGGTTACACGTTGATTTAACGTGTTTCATCCGGGATTCCATTCGGCAATAAATATTGACAAACACCGTGCGTTACGGCGACTTCTCAAATATTAGCACTCAAATCACACGTGCCGGGTATTATTTCACCGCGGGGGTAAATTTTAATCTTTGAACTTGTCGGGGAAAAGGAAAAAACAAAAAGCGAATGACCGAGAAGGTGCCTTCGCCACACTTCTGCTGGAGAGCCCATTTCCTCTTCTGCAAGGGTAGTTCCGCTTTTGTTTTGTTGCGATAGGTGACCTGGAAGTGGGAGGATAAAGGTGGGAAAAAAAGGGGAAGAGTCGCATCATAAAAAAAAAGTATGAATCCGGAGTATTTGAATGGCGGCGATGGGTGGGTCTCGGGAAAATCTGACGGCGAGAAAGCGAACGACATATCATCATTACCCCTGTAGGCCCTCGCTCCCGCTTTGGAACGGCGGCAGGGAGCGGACCTTCATATTTTAACATTAAAACCACGTTTCATTGGGCCCGTACAGTGTAGGATAAAGGGGTTCACCGGCAGGGGGTTGATGTGAGGGGAAAGGGGGTGGAAGGTCAGATTTTTCTTGAATCACTCCCGGGAAAAGTGAAAGCGGCGTGGAGGGAGGTTCTAGGGACTTGCGTGGAGCGTTGAAGCTGGATGGCGTAGAANGGGGGTCAGGTAGCCTGCTCAATCGCTTCGCACATAAAGATACACACACAACCCTGCAAACCAAGCCCTTCAGTTTATTATTTTTTTTCCCCCATGCCGCGTCTCCTCTCCGGCGAAAAGAACCAACCCCAGTGCATTCCGCTTGTTTGCGCTTGCGTTTATCCGAGCTCCACCCGGGTACGTTGAGTCTGTGTGGAGCGCTGAGGCGGGTGGAAGATGAGGAAAAAAAATAGAACGTTTGATGCAGGACCGGGATTATTTAGATCTTTGTCCGCCGCTGTCAACGTTAAGCCGATTAACGTGTCAGGGCAACCGGGACGCGGGGCATCGCTGCGAAAACCATACCACGCTGAAATACGCCGGATTAAACGTCTATTTAAATTGGTGTTTATTTTACTAAATGCGCCCCCGGACCTCCCGGCGCTGTTTGTATGAGATTAATCACAGTTCGGTTTTTTCTCATCTGGAATTATAATTGCGTTTATGTCATCCCAGGAGAACAACAAAATAAATATAATTCATGCAGGAATATTTTATGGACTTAGCGATATTAAAGAACGCTATTCATTAAATCACGCGGTTTGTTTAATTTGTATGTAAATAACTAATAATCTCAAAATAAAATTCTTATCAACTGATGGCTTAATGCGTTTACCACTGATAAATTTCACGAACTATTTTTGCAGAATTTCTCTTAGTCATATGTTTTTTAACACAAAAACTGCAGATACTTTTAAACTTAAAAAAAATCACGACTGTAAACAGTTTTCAGCGCCTTAATTGGTAGAATTTTCTGTTTACTCTACCATAGAGAATGAAAATAATTCTGATAGAATTAAATATATTTCTGTGTGACAGTTATAAGCAAGCAAATTTGAAATTTGCCGTTTTGTTGTAAGAAATAGTTTTAGAACTTTTAATTTTCCTTTATATAATAACTTTAATTTTCAGTTTCATAATTTGACGTGTGTATAGGAAAAAACCAATTACGTATTTTTCTATAAATGCAATTATTTTAATTTTACGCCACAATGTAAAGTCTGAAGTAAGATAGGAAAGTTATCTTAGTAGCGTCGAAGATATCCGTTCAGGGTTCAAAATACCATAATTTGGTTAGTAATAATTGCGGGCGTTAGAACTAAAAATAATTTTAAGCATAATGCAAATGTTTTAATCCTAATTTGCCTGGCACAAATATTAAAATCATTTGGAACATCTTACCAAATTCTGACACTTAAAATTAATCGCAATAAATTAAATTTTATAAAATAAGTTTAAGAGTCATCTTTACCTTGTGGGCTAGCGCGTTTAGAAATCCTTGGCTAGTTATGAAGGCAGACTCCCTTGTGCTGTTATAGCACTAAGTGCGTTTGGTCTCGGGGCCTTTCTGTGACCGCATGCATTAGTGACAATTTGAGGAGGGTTGACAGGTCCATAACATCTAAACACAAACTGGGTTATTGGGGTTCATACGATTCTTCTCTCTTCCAAGTATTCACTTCAACACATCGCTAGAATGAATACCTGTGAAAAATCACAGGTCATGCCATATACAATTAAGTAATAATTACTCAATTAAGACTGTCGTATATCAGCAATTAACCCNCTCCCTTGTGCTGTTATAGCACTAAGTGCGTTTGGTCTCGGGGCCTTTCTGTGACCGCATGCATTAGTGACAATTTTAGGAGGGTTGACAGGTCCATAACATCTAAACACAAACTGGGTTATTGGGGTTCATACGATTCTTCTCTCTTCCAAGTATTCACTTCAACACATCGCTAGAATGAATACCTGTGTAAAATCACAGGTCATGCCATATACAATTAAGTAATAATTACTCAATTAAGACTGTCGTATATCAGCAATTAACCCNAAAAATCACAGGTCATGCCATATACAATTAAGTAATAATTACTCAATTAAGACTGTCGTATATCAGCAATTAACCCTGAAGTTTTCTTTGTAGGCAGCAGTCATTGGTCAACAAACCGAAGGCCAAACATTAAATATAATTTAAAATTATGGATTATTATGCAATCAAATTGGAGATGTATGGTTGAAATTTTCGAATATTTATGAACTGAAAAAATTTCCAACAAATTCGTGACTTCAAACATTTTATATCATTGACAGTACAGAACAAATTCTGTTCCTTTCATTCACAATTTTCGAATACTCTTTCAAAATACAAGAACATTGCAAATTTACGTTGTCAAAAATGTACTTGAAAAATTAAATTATAGTCTTATGAGAAATGGCTTTTGGCTTTATTTCTTTAGGTTTATGGAATTTATTTGTCTTTTTTTAAAGAGGCTTTATTGCAAAATGCATTGGGCCTGCATAATTAGAGATTTCACATTATAGTACTTAAATTACGATAAGTAATCTAACACATTTTTGTTAACAGATGTAATTTTTTTTTTATATGTACACATGCACTAAAAATGTTTTTTCAAAACAACAGAAATATAATTTTTGTGCGTCTACTGCACAGTTAAACTTAGGTTATTACAGCAGAATTTAAAAATTACAATTCACCAAAATATCAATATATAAAATTTTAAGTTATACACATGGGCCATATAAAATAGTAAACTGTATAACACATTTTTAAAAATATAATTTCTTATCGCTTACTAGTGGTAGTTATGACAATGCAGGCCTATTTTTTTTTTACATTGGCTTAGTATGATTGAAAACTAACTGTGTTTGTTCCAAGGTGAGCATTAAAAATTTTCAATAGCTGTAAAAAAAATAATGGTTTGCTCTTAAGCGATCATTTGCGTGGTGTTGTTCCACGAAGTGTTATGTACTGTTATAGGCTGTGCATGATAAAGTCGGTGTTTTTGAAAGCCCTGGATACTTTATACTGTCATCTCATTGTGTATCCTTATGCCTCGCCAACATAAATATCATCATATGATATGTTTAGATCAGATTTTCACAAGTCCACTGTATTAACTCAGAACATAAAAAGCAGCATGTAATAGCAAACAACAACACATAACAACAATCAAATTGTAATAATTAAGAACAATAAGTGATTTCAAGTGACGTACGTCATTTTATTCCTGTAGAAAGTTACAAAATTCTATATCCTGGCGATATTCGTAGTAATATTTGTGGACGTATCAAAATTCCCACGTAAATGAGAATTTCCGTATTTAACAAATGCCTTGAAAATTAATACAGTAGCACTAATGCCAGGTACAAGCAAATAGCTGCGCTACCGTGACAGTACGACTGAGGAAATGTGACTCAACAGAAATTATGGAAAATTTTACTGTGCCAGAAGTAAGGCGAACAACATTTCCTAATTGGAACTACTTCCCTATGTCACTGCCAATTTTACCGTGAGTTTTGCGTCAGTGCTTACTGTATTTTAAAATGTTTGCTTTTGCAGACAGTAATTTTTTAAAGATCGACACTTTATCATGAAATCTTATAAAAGATTTGATTGTATTCTTGTTTTAAAATTATCTAAATATACATGTAGTGACAATCATTTAATACAAGCTGTACCTGCTCAAAACGTCTTCAAGAAATTTTGTATTATGAAATGTTATCCTTCCGTAGATGTGATGGTCCCTTGACAAACTGTGTACACTTCGTTTTTGTATTATAAAACAAGTTATATATTTTTTACGAATGCTTTTTAGCAGATTTCAGCTGATCTTTTATTATTTTTCTTTTTTCGTTCAAAATACGTTCCGATTTACATAATGGCATTGAACGTGTGTGTCGAGGGTCCATGAGTTCTAACAACAGACATTCCATGTAGAATTAAGTTAACTTTTTTAACATTTCTTTTTCCCAGAATTCGTCATCCCGCTGTATACTTTCGTAATAAGCAAATGGTGGATTGGGTCTCCACACATAAAACAAGCAGTACAACCTTCGGGTAACATGCAGCTGGCCTTGAACTCGATACTAATATTTATGGCACTTGTTTACCCCCGCAATCTTCTTATCTTTTCCATCTTTAAAGAACTCCACCTTCCGTTGCAGAATAGCAGATTCAGGGCTCAAAAATTCTGCGGACGCCAGACATTTGACTACCACAATGCCATCTTCATATTGTTGCACTGAAATACCGTCATTTAGGATGAATAAAATCCACATTTCCTAATTTTTACATGTGCAGCTTCTTCCAGTGCTTCAATAGTTCTGTGCTCATTTGCTTTCCCGTATTTCACAGCTGATATTTGTTGAAGATCAGTGTAGAGGATATTTTTTACTAAACCTTCACAGGTGGTAGATGGAAGTCTTCTACAAACATCGCCAGAATTTGATGATGTTAGTCGCTTCCGTCTTTCTTCTATCCACTGGTCAGTATACAGGAGGTCCCTGGTTTGTATTTCAATTTCATGCACAGATTCGTTGCTTTTTTGAAGGCTTTCCAGTTTTCCAGTAGCTCATTACTAGAGACCGGATTATATGCAAATGCATATTTGCATTTTCAAAGGCATATTTAGGCTATTTTTACATATGTTAGCATATTTTAATGAAATCCTACTGATGTGTCATATTTGCGCCTTTTTTTTACAGATCTGAATACATTTAGGTAGGTACATTTTACAACGTTACAACGTTGCTTGTTACCAACCTAAATAAAACGCACGGCTTTCTTAGCATTCATGCATCTTTTGCTTAGGCAAGTAAACACAGAATCTCGCGGGACAAGAACGGGTGACACCTTTTCGTTTCTACTGCACTTCTCCCACAGGCCAAACAAAACAAAATATGCGCTGTTTTGTTGTTGAAATAATAACTTGTTGTGCACCGCTAGTTTCATTCGTCTTTGATTTTGTGACAATTTTAAGTGTACGATGCCTCCAGAGAAAAAAAAAGTGTCTCAACGTGGATGGTAGATTATCCTGACATATTTACTTATGACAGGAACATTTAATTCTGTCGAGTTTGTGAGAAAAATGTTTCGTGCATGAAAAAATTTCAAATAAACCAGTATGTTTCATATGTTCACGATTTATGTCGAAGCGTTGAACAAGAAGGGTCCACGACAACAACTTTAAACTGCAGCAATTATCAGTGCCTCTACTTCGAAAGGCAAACAAAAAAATGAGTTTTGCTTCGATTTATGTGAAGCATTGCTGCAAGTAATATTCCTGTTCACAAACTATCAAATCCTACCTTAAAACATTTTCTAGCAAAACATTGTTTGAATCAAATTATACTAGATGAATCAACATTCCGTAAAAATTACATACCAACAATTTACCAATATGTCTTAGAACAAATGCGGAATTACCTCAAAGATAGCATTGCATGGATTTCAGCTGACGAAACTAGAGACAGTTGCGGCCGTTATATTTCGAATCTGATAATAAGAAAATTTGATCTAGAGCATTATTCTTCTTATTTAGTAGCCTGCAAAGAACTGGAAAAGACAAATAATTCTACCATTGCCATATTTGTGAATGGAGGTATAAAAAATATTTCCAGGACCTTCTGTAGCTAATTAGTGTACATATTTCTCTCTGATGCACCCCCTATATGATCATGGCAGCCAAATCCCTCCAAGTATTTTATCCTAATTGGAGTCCATCGACTCGCAGAAGAAGTACGATGCACGTTTGGAAATGTCAATAAATTTATTTCGTCAACAAAGAAGGTATTTCTCAAGGTACCCATTTGCATTACAGCCTATAAAGAAAAACTTCCTACTGTGTCTTTACCAACTGAACCAGTGGTGACCCGATGGTTAACGTGGCTTGAAGCTGTACTATTTTACAATCATCATTTCGATGCCATTAAAGGTGTAGTAAATAGCTTTGACAGCGCAGATTCTATGTCAGTTTGTCAGTGCAAGGAATCATTTGAAGACTTTTCTATTAAAAATAATATTGCTCTGATTATCACCCTTTTTTTCCACATACCGAAGAGTATCAAGTAGCTTGAAACTCATGGTTTGATNGTATTGCCAGAAACCACAACAACAACCCCGGCTTCTAACCTTTGTGTCTAATTAATAGTTTTATTAATGGCACGGGTGAAATTCTGCATGAGACGATATCTGCTAAAATAGCACGCAAATTCAATTATTGCCCGGTAATCTCGGTGGACGTGGAACGTTCCTTTTACACTTATAAAAATATTTTAAGAGATAGAAGGTACAACTTTACAACTGAACATTTAGAACAATACATGATTGTAAACGTTTACAAGAACAACAAACAATTTTTATTCAATTTATCAAATAAAAAACTAAAATTTTTTATTGTATTTTATGTTTCATGTTTTTACGTATAACTCGCATATTTTAGGCATTTTTCATGCATATTTGCATGCATATTTCAGTATTTTTATGTTGCAGATAATACGGTATCTACTGATTACACAGAACATTGAAATAATCTGCAGGTAGATCTAGCTTTTGTGCCTTAGCTCCATAATCAGAATCGATGTCTTTTTGTACCAGAAAACAGCTTCTTCTTTGATTTTAGAAATGGCTTTCCACCTACATTCTTTCGCTTTATTCTATCTACTTTCACTTTCCGTCTTCTTTGATCTTCTAATATGTTTGTAAATGTACCTGGACTTTTACCACATAACTTTTTATGAAGTTTAAAGTGTACAGCTCTAGAATTGTAGGCAACCACCGCCGCGGCGCATTGCGCTTGATAAGATACACGTTTCGTGTAGTTGATGCGCTTGTTGTAATGCAGAGTTGTATTGCTCAACGCAACTGTTGTCAACGTTGTAAAGTAAACTGTGGCTATGCCTGCTCAACTTACCTACCAAAGAATTAATTTGCCGGTACAGGCCATGCTCATTAAGAAGAGGAATAATATTTCTCTCGCCTTCTTTTGCACCGGCACAAAAGTATGAAACACGTCGTTGATGGTTACCAAAAATATGATCAACGCTATTTATGACGTAATTTCGCAGGTTCGCTATAAGTTCGTGCATAGCCACCTCCTCGTTCATTCTGTGTTCAGCTGCTTTTACATCAGCGCCACGCAAATGTAAGCTTTTGGCATGTATTTGTTTCCTCAGATGAAATTGGCAATTTTTTTCCAGTTGTCAAGAATACTTTAAACTTGTTGCAGTAATTACGCAAAAGGTTATTTCGGCATTCCAGTTATTCGACAGTTAAGTTTCTGTACGGTCTTGCTTCAAGTAGTTTTTTGTAGACACTACTGACACCATCGGCTATCAGAGTTCTATACCGCAAACCATGCGTTTCTTCACTTCTGCAAAAGCCTTCGACGATAATGTCAGCTTCCATACTGGATGCACTTTGTTCTTGACTCCAATTCATGTAACATGTGTGCAATGGCTGTTCCTTCCCTTGTTCCTGTGCTTGATCACACACAGTGCAGTACTTATTTCGTACGCCAATGAACAAAACCTTTTCGTCTTGTAACCAACAATTGCAGCCTGAAATAAAATCATATTAATTATACAAACCAGTCGCATAACTTATAGTTTCACTCGTGTGGGACATAAGAAATGTGTATATATGTATGTGTTTGTACATACATACACACGAACGCATACAAACACACACACGTACATTTGTCATCACGCTTAATATGTCTTACTATAAAAAAATATACAATTTAGTTTTAGGAGCTAGTTCTCTGGCCCAATATTGCGTGTAGTGCGTTGCACTTAACTTCAGTCAATTTTGACAGACAGAGTGACCAACCTACACAGCATGTGAACAGTAAATGCTGTAATTTGCAAAGTATTACTTCAGTTGATGGTGGTATCGAGATATATGTTATGTTGACTTTATGCGACGATTATGGGGGAAAAATAGTACTAGGAATAAAAAATTATAATCTTGAAATTTAATGACTATTGCAACACTTACAATTTAAATTACGTTCTTCGAGTAATGCACAATATTTTTGGACTGTATACCATTGACCTTAAAAACATGTTAGAAATTAGAGTAGATCATGAGTACATTCCGGTTATGTGAAACATTTTCAACCCGGCAAACGTCATTGACCTCTCGTTCGTCATGTTTGAGTGAGTACCTTGCTGGTGTTGTCGGAATATTATATTGACAGTTAATTATTTTGGTATTTGCATATGCCAACAAGCGTAGTTCTATGTAGGGGCCTGTCTAGTGCGTCTTCTCGAGTGAAATGTATTATCGACATGTGTTAATTGGTTGACTGTTACTTGGTCCGCCATTTTCCTTAACCGTCGGCCAAGAAGTACCACCGGCTACGTACGTATTTACGCTCTGACGTTTAATTTTTTTGGTTGGTTTTTGTTGTGTTCTATTAATTGAATGAGTCTGCAAATAAATTATTTCGTATCAGTTGTAGACACGAGTGATTTTAGTGATGCAATCATCCAAGGATTGTCATAGAACAGTACTTGTTCAGGAATTGCGATTAGGAATTACAAACTTTAAGTCATTGTGTTTTGTAAATATTATATTTCGAAAGTGTTGTTAGGATTTTTTTGATGTACGTGGTATAAAACACTCTCTTTTTACACGAGTTTATTATATTTAAATTTAAATAATTTTTATTTGTAAGTTTAACCTCGCTTAAAATATTTACAGTGTGTATTTCTTGCCTCAGTACGAACAGCGACATATTTTTCGTGTTTTTTTTTTCTTTGCGGGAAGTTTTGAATTGTACGTGGCCTTAAAAAAAAAACACCCTTCTGCCCTTATTTATTACACTGAAGATACAATTTTTACGTACAAGGTTAACTTCGCTGAAATGGTTTACAGTGTGTATTTCTCGCACGCTTTTTTATTCTTTTGGTGAAGTTTAAACTTTCCAAGTTTTAGATATTTGAATATTTCCGTACAAGCGAAATTGTCCACTGCGTTATTAAAACAATATACGATACATATTGCTATTACATCTCAAGAAGAGCCGTGAGAGATGTTTTCTTCAAGATTTTTAAATTCAAAGAGATTTTACATAATCTACAGTGCCAAACCATTCATGTACACGCACGCACGCACGCACACAACAACGCACTCAGTTGTGTTGCGCATCTCTAAACACCGTTCATTAATAAAGATTAATACAATATTTTTGAAAAATTCAAACTTAGTTTACGTTGCGATTGCAGTCCGGTCGTATCATGGTGTTCGATTTCGTACAGAGTTCATCTTTCAATGAGAGGCGATGCACGAAGACTACGGATTTCCCGAGCTCTCTAAAGGTAAGATCACTTGCGTGTGATCACCCCCCTGCTCTGCGTCCTTTTAACAATGAGTAGAGATGGCCTTTGAGCCCAGGATAAAAGTGTTTTATCTCCTTGCACGAGTTTGTTATCACAAAATAGTTGAATTCGTTGTATTTATCAGAAGTACCTTACACGTCAGGTACAATATCATAACACATTTCGACGCATAAAACATTGAAGATGCTGCATAGAAAAGCCAAATACTATTTTGGTCCAGTATTTAAGCTACACAATGTCCAGTTTATTTGTGGTCGTGTTTTTTTTATCAATAATCTTGCTTTTAATAAAATATCACTGAGAATATTACAATAGACTGGTTATATGCACCATTATTGGATAAATACCTTTAATTTGATGCTGCATTTCAGGCGGTGACGTATATGGTTTCGCTAAAAACATCAAAAATAGATCAACCTGAGGAAATTAAGTTAATGCGTGTTGCATACTTACTCCTGCAGATATAAAGAAGACTCTTAAGTTAATACAATAATGTAGTTCAGTTTTTTAATTATGCAGCTTACACGTGTAGTGGATCGTCGCTGGAAAAACTTAATAGTCAAGGAATGTTAATTACATATACGTATAATGCCAAAATTACATATTTACAGTAAAAGGATTCCAATGGAAAATAGAGTGCTCGATTTACTTAATTATTTAAGACAGAGGAACACCAGTTCCTTCCCTAACAAAGTCTCTTGCCTGTCTCCCAGAGCAAGGGAGAACACAAGTCTTTTATACAATTTAGTCG
The DNA here is from genome assembly GCA_002778355.1 of Clitarchus hookeri. Taxonomy (NCBI): domain Eukaryota; kingdom Metazoa; phylum Arthropoda; class Insecta; order Phasmatodea; family Phasmatidae; genus Clitarchus; species Clitarchus hookeri. The sequence goes on along the minus strand of NQII01003240.1, from coordinate 127,702 downwards.
TCGTCTTCTCGAACATTTTCTTACATTCAGGAGCGGAAACTCCCCCTGGTGGCGTCGTATCTGACCGGCGTCACGTTGTC